>JASDQU010816329.1:34125-45730 GCA_032191745.1 Picea mariana
ATACATTAAATCCATGCACTCAAGCATATATACACATATCCCAAACATTCATCATGCAAGCTCATTGCTTGCACCTTTTCCATGTCATTCAAACACATGGACATATCAGACTTCTAGATCCTCCTCCCAAGGATCTTACTGCCATCCTTATGACGAGTCTCATAGAGACACTCAACACTAAGATTCCCTCTCAGTTGAGAGCTTGTGGTCATATTGTTCTTTTAAGCATGTATACATATATTTGGATATATGTAGGTGCATTTCTTGCACCTTTTTACCTCATTCATTCACAATGATATTTTAGTTTTAATATTAGTGTTCTTTAGTGAGGGATTATAGTCAACCATATGACTAGCCTCACAGTCAAAATTCATACTAATGTTTCCCTCTCTACATGGAAATAACCAACAAGGGTCACTTTTTCCCTTTCTACTGTAAAAACCTTCCATAATTCAGAATTCAGATAGGTAGTCATGGTATCACTCAAGGCAATAAGGTAACCACTTCTAGTCTCTTCTTCATGCCTCAATTCATTCTTGGTCAAAAGATATCTACAAGGGAATATTTTCCTAAAATCCCTCTTATATCTATTTGAGTATACCAATCCATATCCATATGGATACCATCCACCTCTGGATGTCAATATGATCCAATGGACATCCAAAGGTGTTTTGACACCTCCTTAATCAGACTTGCATCGGTCTCTCATTAATCCTTGCAGTCCGATCCAGATTTTATGAGAAGAACAAAATGAATACAGATTATTATTAAAAGATGCTTAACACAGAATAACATAGATACAGTAAAAATGGTTTATATTAAAAAAGGAAATAAGCAGAAACTGTAAAATGCAACAGAAAATAAGCTTGCTAGAATGGTGTTGGCTCATCTCTGAGAAGAGATGTGACGATTGCGCTCATTCACAAGAAGATGATTACAATGAGGTTCTGAAGGAATTTTTTCAATAAGAATGAATTCCAAAACCCTTGACATCCAAAAACCTAACCCTAGGAGATGAAGCACCAAAAGTCATGTGGGCCCCGTTGGGGTAAGTGAGTACGTCAACTTCTTGAGGTCGTAAATTTTGCATGCAATCTCCGTTTTAGGTGCACGATAGCCCGTTGGAAAGGTATATCCAAGGAATACACATTTTTCCATAAAACTGTGACTTTTACTACAATATGACTTCAGAGAGCCCTAAAAACGTTGTTTAGGGCCTCAAAATGGCCCCAAAAGTGAGGGACCCGAAAACTAGGAAAAAATTGCCAAACTGGAAAACTGCCAAAATGAACTAGTTGGAATAGGTGGGAGTACATAGACATACATATAGATCAATCCTCCTCCCTTAGGAAGAAATGGTCTCCATTGCGTTGAGTTCCCCAATTAGATGAGGAAATTTCTACAGAATTTGGCCCCTGGTGAGACACTTGCCTTGGTGCAGGAGCTACCCTGCTTTGACAAATCGATAAAGTTGGATCCTTTGTTGTCAAGTTCCCTTGACCTGTGTGTCCACAATCTGATCAATGGATTCATGTTGCATGCATTCATGGTTGAGCTCTGTTGGTGTCAAATATTCTGCTATCTCTGAGGTGTCCAATAATGGTGGGAAATATGGTTGAAGGAGAGCCATGTTGAACATGGGGACAAGCCAAGGAAAAGGGGAATGTTGAGCTCAAAAGAATTGTCACCCATAGCCTTGGTGATGGTGTAAGGTCCATAATGGAGTAGGAAAAACTTATGATGGGGGCATGTAAGGCATTCTTTCTGCAAGTGCAACCAAACTTTGTCTCCCACATGAAACTTATGTGGAACCTGATGTTGATCATGGTGCTACTTGTACTTGGCATTGGATTTCTATAAAATATCCTGAACCTATTGGAGGATGTGATGGATCCACTCAATGAACCAGGTGGGCTTGTCATCTTCACTTAGAGCAGGGGATGAGTTAGACGAGGTGGCTGCAAGGGGTAGTGCAACATCCATGGGACCCAATCGTTGGAATCCCAACCCCAGCTGAAAGGGGTTGTGGTCGGTTGAGCTATGTAGGGCTCAGTTGTATTTAGGCTAAACATAATAAAGACTCTCATCCCATGTGTGGGGGTGGTTGGAATTGTACATGCACAGGATATGCACAATCATCTGATTGACGACCTCAGTTTGGCTATCTTTATAGGGTTGGAAAGTAGTGGATTTGGTGAGCTTGGTGTCGAGCAGTGACTGTTTGCACAAGGGTAGACCCAAGGTTCAACTCTTACAGTACACCAACAAACCCTAACTACTGGCCCTTTCAGAAATACCTGCGAAGCAGATGCAGTCTCACCTGAAGTAGAAATAGGGGGTTGCAAGACACAGGTGTCTACAACCAGAGGAAATGCAAAGTGATTCCAAAACACAACGTAAAACAATCTAGATATTCTTTACCACTTCTAAGATTACTTCGCAATTTATATATCTACTCTAACACAACAATGTGGTAACAACATATCAGATGAAAAATAACACAGCATCAACCTGAAAGACAATAATATATACATGGTTCACCCTCTCCCTAGGGCTACGTCCACAGAACTGTGTTTCTTGATATATTAGATGGAAACATACAGTTCTATCTACGCACTTAGCTGCAAATCTCTCTCTTTCTCTCCCCTCCCTACGCACCCAACTATAGGGTTGATCTTCGCACCCAGCTGAAGATCTAGAATACATACTCAATATTGTTCTCAACAACAACAATCAACAATGAACAACAACCAACATTAACCAACGAAAAACCCTCTCAACTCTTTTAGACCTTTATTTATACATTACATTACTCTTGGACAACCTTAGACCAAATCCTAGGTGTCAAAACCCTAGATCCAAAACCCTAGGTCCACTTGACCCGTGTTTTAAGGGATTCGCCACCTTGTCCTTCCATATTTTCCGCGAGGTGCTCCAAAGCATACGTTGGTGTCTTTTTCCGCTTGCTAAGTTTTCCACGATCCATCTTCTTCTATGCTTTGGCTTCCTTAGTCTTCTCTTCCAACATATAGCTTTTCCTTTACTTCGCTCCTACTTTTCTGCTTCTTTACCCACTTCGACCCTTCCTTGGTTTATGTTCCTTTCGTGTTGTTTGCACTTCGCCTTTCTCCTTAATATTCACTTTCTTACGTAACCAAGGGCCAACAGGCCCCCAACATTCACACGTGACTCATCCCGAGTCACTGTAAGATTGAGCCTTCTATATCACTTCGATTGCAAACTGCGTAGAGCAGCCTGTGCTTTCTTCTTTGTCCCTCCCTATCATGTGCAGACTGTCTTTTTTGTGTTTGGTACCCAGTTTCAACTGCACCTGGTACCTAGAACCTTCTTCCTTTTCTTTTACTGAGAGTTTTGAGGTAGTTGGTTGTCGTAATATAGCTTCAACTGGCTCCCATTTACCAAGCCTTCTTTCCATTCTCCATTAAGGGTCTTCAACTGTGAAACTCCTCCTTCTGTAACATAGGAAAATTCAAATGATCCTAGCCAATGTGTCTTGAACTTCCCTGGATGCTTCATGAACTTGCTCTCATATAACAATACCAAATATCCTTGATTAAATGTTTTCTTCTTGATATTTCTGTCATGGTAAGCCTTTTCTCATTCTTTTTGTACCTATTGATGAAATCCCACAATAAACCTGTCTTCCTCTAGTTCCATTAACTGCGCAAGCCTATCTTGAACAATGCCGATGTCATCCATACATGTAAATGCTGCAATTCTTAAACTAGGAACCAAGTATTCCATAGGTACTACTGCTTCCAATCCATATACCAAGTTAAAGAAAGTCTATGTTGTTAACTTCTTGCAAGTAGTTTTGTAGGCCCATAGTACTACTGGAATTATTAAATCCCAATCATCTTTGTTAACACTGCAAATCTTAGTCAATGATGTCTCCAAGATCTTATTGAAATCTTCAACTATACCATTCGCCTGTGGGTGGTATGGAGTGCTCTTCTGATGGTGAACTTCAAATTCC
This sequence comes from Picea mariana, assembly GCA_032191745.1. Classification (NCBI taxonomy): domain Eukaryota; kingdom Viridiplantae; phylum Streptophyta; class Pinopsida; order Pinales; family Pinaceae; genus Picea; species Picea mariana. The sequence goes on from JASDQU010816329.1 coordinate 38,123, forward strand.
TGAGTCAAGGCTTCAATAGTTTTGTTGATGAAGTGTGTTCCTTGATCACTCATGAGGATCTTCGGGAAACCAAATATGGTTATAATATCCTCAAAGGTGAATTGTGCAACTGTGGCTACACTACAGTGCTTAACTGCTCTTGCTTCTGCCCATCTGGTCAAATACTATGTCGTAGTGATAATGTATCTAGATCCTGTGCACCTTCCTGGTGGGTTAATGGGTCCCACAAAGTCAATGGCCCATTTCTCGAATACTTGTAATGTTAATTGTGGTGCCAAAGGAATCTCATCCCTTCTAGAAGGATTTCCTACTCTTTGACACACATCGCAGGATCTGTAGTATTCCTTAGCATCCTTGTATAAAGTAGGCCACCAGAGGCCAGCTCTGAGAATCTTTCACATTGTTTCTTTCCCTGCATAATGTCCTCTTGCAATGCCTTCATGTTCTTCTGCAAGAATCAATGGTCCTTTTCCTCCATAGTGCATCTCCTCAAGATCTCATCTGGTCCCATCTTATATAATTGTCTAGCTATAAGTTTGAAGCATGGACTACCAACTGTTTCTTTTGAATGACTATATACTCTTGAGGTGCCATTCTTGTGGACAGGAACTAAAATATCTTGGCAAAGTGATCATCAACTTTTCTAATACCCAGCAACTGTACATCTGGTAGTGTATCCTCCAGGCTAGTAGGTTCCTCTCCATGTTCCAACCTAGATAAGTGATCAGGTCCTTATTCATTCTTCTTGTGTTGACCACAATTTCAAAGTAGTACTCCTGGAATAGTAGTATCCATATGCATATTCTTCCCCCTAACACTGGCTTGTTGACTAAGTACTTCAATGCAGAATGATTAGTGAACATATTAAAATGTCATCCCAACAAATAGTGTCTAAACTTCTACAACACATATACCATAGCTAAGACTTCTCTTTCAGTCATAGTATAGTTCCTTTTAGCTGTAGAAAGATTCCTGTTGGTGAAGGCTATGGGGTGGTCAATGTCTCCTGCACTTGGCTATGCTAAGACTGCTCCTAATGAAATGGATAAGGTGTCAACATGAACATTAAACTCCTTACTCCAATATGGAAAAGCCAATATTGGTTTAGTGACCATTTTCTGCTTTAGTGTGTCGAAGCTCTGTTGGTATTCTTCTGTCCATTGGAACTTGCTATCTTTATTTAATAGCTTCTCCATAGGTGTTGTTATCTGTGCATAACCCTTAATAAACCTTCTATAGTATCTAGTGTCCCTAATGCAGTGCACAGTTGTCTAACTGAAGTGGGAGGTAGATCAACAATGATGGAAATCTTGGAAGGATCCACCAACAACCCCTGCATACACACAATGTGCCCTAGCAGCAGTCCAAAGGGTAAAAATAAAATACATTTTTTTAAATTCATGGAAATATAACATTACCTTCACTTATATAACATCAATCTTAAACATTCAATATGGTCTTTTAGTAGGCTAAAGATAGTCCAATCATCAAAATAAGCTTCCAGGAACTTGTGTAAAATGTCCTTAAATGCTTCGACCACCACCTTGGAAAATATGGTTGGTGCATTCTTCAACCCAAAAGGCATCACAGTATACGGAAAACACCCCCATTCTGTTACAAATGTGGTCTTATGTCGATCTTCCTTAGCAATTATGATCTAGTGATAACCTGAAAATCCATCTGTGGATGAGTAGACCTCATGTCCTCCTACATTATCTAGCACCTCATTAGTAAAAGGTGTAGGGAATGGATCATGTAGACATGCATCGTTCAACTTCCTTAGGTATACACAGATTCTGATTTCTCTTGAATTCTTATCCTGGACCACCATAGGGCTAATCCATTCAGATTCTTCAACAGGTTCTATGATTCCTGCTTCCAGCATTCTATCCAATTCAATCTTAACTTTCTTCTTGAATTTGGGGTTCAGTCTGTAAGGTCTCTGCTTGATAGGTCTTGCATCTGCTCTCAAGGGGATCTTCATTTCTCCCATGGGCCCTTTAATGCCCTTCATGTCTGTGAAATTGGTTGGAAACAACTCCCGATATTCATGAAATAGCTCTGTGATCTTTCTAATAGTAGCATCATCCCAATAGTCTCCAACATTTTCTAACTTAGGTGTTTTCTTTGTTCCAATATTAACCTTCTTAATTTTAATGGCCTATCCAACAAAGGGTAATCCAATCCCTGGCCCTTCTATGTCTCTTTTCCCTTTAGTTTCTAAGATGTTTACATCCCTTGGGTCGTCATCCTCATTGGCATTAATATTGTACCACTCCTGTAACTGCTGAAGAGGTGCAGTCCATTCATCTTTTTCTTGGTCAAGAGGAGGGTTAGGTGCCTCCTCAAAGACCTTTTGTCTTATGACTTGTAAAGCCCTATCTACTATGGGGTACTGAATTTCAAATAAAAAGGTAGCTATAAAGTTTTGAGTCATACCGTACCAATCTGTAGTGATGAGGCACAATTCTTCTTGAAGATACCAGTTGATAGGCGTAGTATCCAAGGTGTTAATGAACTTATGTACCCACTGTTATTTAGGAGTGTTTCTCCAGAATTCCTCACAACTTCGCATATGGGCCTTAGGATAACTATCACCTGTGTATTGAAATATACATCATTCATATTGGTCTGAAAATCACACTGTCAATAAGGTGCAACATTGTACCCACTCTGTGATGTTCTTCTTGTGTGCTTCCCACCATCTAGTTGGTGTGGCTTTCAAGGATTTATCCAGTGCCAACATCCTCTATTGTACTGGTACAATTTTCTTTAATTCAGCTAGAAATGTCTCTAAATGATTTAGACCATAAAATGTAGAAATATTACTTACTTATGTGTCAATCCAATGAACTGCTCTGGTCAACCTGGCACACCTCCACGTAGAGACTTCATACATCTTGTTCTGCCAATTTTCCAATGCCTCTTTTGAATCTGATGAGCATGCACTTTCACTTCGCCAGCTGAGATTTCCATCTGCTGTAGGATTAATGTAATGCTATTGTCTTGCTATCAGTTTATATATGTTCTCTAGCTCATATGTGTAGTCTTCTTCCCTGATGGGTTCTGTCTATCTGCAACCTTCATCTGGGTCCATAGGTGCAATGAATTTAAGGCCATTTCCTTCGAATGTCATTCTTCTCTTCTTTAGGTCAACAACAGTGGAATTGTTGAAAGCCCAATCGATTCCTAAAAATGCAAGATAAGGACATCTATCATCAACAATCTCAATCACTTCAAAGTCTACAAATGTCCTTACCCCATCGATGTCTACAGGGACATGCTCTAGTCTTCCAAAGAGGCTCACTGCTTGCTGATTATCCATCCTGAGTCTGATAGGAGAGTAAATCAGTCTAGGTTTTCCCATCAAATCCCAAGTCTTCTTTGTCATAATATTTACCTCTGATCCCAAGTCGAGGACCACATAGTCCACGTCGTAGTCTCCAATCTGAGCACTAAGGTGCAATTCCTTGTTTTTCCTTCTTTTCCTAGATAATTTATTCACAGCTCTACTCAACAGAGGGTCTATTCTTCCAATTTCATAATGTCTTACCAGGTGTTGTAGCTACTGTACAACTTTTTAATATTTAATCAAATTGATACAGGTATATGAGAAGTCCATGATCTTGCTTACCACTTTTCCTTGTCTAGATAGGGAAGAATGATCAAATGTTGGTGGCATTTCACATTCCCTTACTTCTGGCTGTACCTTAGATGAAGAAGCTTTTTCTTCTACAAATTATTTCCTTACTTCTTCAAAAGTATGCCTCTCTCTCCTTGGGTCAAACAACTATGCCTTCTCTGCAGCTCTTCTGATCCCTGATCCTTCTATAGTTTTTTCTGGAGTCACCCTATCTTCTCTTGTAATAGAGCCTCCTCTAGAAATAACATTGACTCTGGGGTCCTCACCACAAGGTTCAACTGATATTAATTGGACTTGTTGGTTTCCTCCTCGTCTCTCCTAGATTTTGGCCAACAATATTGGACAATCTTCGATGACATGATCAAACGACTTACAATAGTTGCAAGTAGTACAAGGGTTTTGACAATCCCTCGCCAAATGTCCTGGCTATGTGTAGTTATAGAAAATAATTTGTCCTCTACCTCGACCCATACCTCCTCCTCATCCTCTTCCTTTCAATCCACCATGAGGGTTGAAGTTTCCTCTTCCTAGGGAGTTGAACTGCGCATTTTTCCTTTTTTTCGTACTTCTCCTTGAATTCTATATGTATCCCTTGACCTTTAATGCATGAGATCATAAGCCCTACAATCCTTCTCATCATGTCCCATAGATTTACAGAATGTCTTGTAAATATTGGTGGGTGTCTGGACATATTTTTTCATATAATAACATTCGCCAGGGCGATGTCTAGTTCTACATACCTCGTACTAGGGTACAGTAGCATGCGTCAAAGGAATAGGTGCTCCAAAGGCTAGTTATTCATGAAATAGGGGACAATGCTCTTTTTCATGGCCCTCTGATTTACATCTGATACACCATATATCTTCTCTTTTCTCCTTTCCTTTATCTTTCTTCATATCTTCGACCTCTAAAGATAAACTGGTTAATTGGTTCAAAATATGACTTATACCCGAAGTGGATTATCCTACAGGGATTGCTTCTAGTTTCATGGCGATCTCCAATGATTCAACCTGTGAAGCAACCTTCTGTTGCATCAGAGGAACTCTGATGTGTGGTAGGAGAGCAGCGATGAACCATTCTTTATGTTGTTTGTCTGGAATCTAAAAACTTAAATGGTCTGTTAGGGTCTTAAACCTCTGATCAAACTCCCAAACAGGTTCAATTACCTTCTGCTTGATCTCCTTCAATTCTGTAATACACTGTGACTCCGACTTAGGCTTCTTGAATTCTGCACTCAACACAGTCTTAATGTCTTTCAATGGTTTAGGTTGTCCAGGTCCTGAAGAAAACTTCATGTACCAACTTAGTGCGTGGTCCCTCTAAGTAGTACTAAACTGAGCTATCTTAACATCTTCATCGGTGACTTGCTTGATGCTCCATACAGCTTCACCTAAGAACCAGTGCTAATCAGGATCCTTAGATCCATCTCCTCTGAAAATGGGTAACCTCATTTCATCTTCCATAGATCTTCCTTGGTTTCTCGACTGAGTATGTACTAAGCTTCTTATAACAATACTCTGATTTCTCTGACTACTCTGGTTACTTTGGTTACTTAATGCAGCTAAAACAACATGAGGATTAATAGTACTTACTTCGACAGTAGGTGCAGTTCCCGAAGTTTATGGTTCTCCTTGGCGACATTCCTCAACCTCTGCTTCTTCTATTCTGGCATACTCTGAATACTCTTCATCTATTAGATATACTTCTTATCCATTGTAGAATCCCTCATCTCTGTAGTTCTTCTTAAATATGTTCGCGAGAGGAACCTATCTTAATGGTCTCCCACTACGCGTGAGTCTAGCCTCTGTGTCACTGTCGCTGTCTGAATTCTTGAACATTAGCTTTAAGATCTAGTTGATTACTGTATCTTCAATATATTCTTCTCACGAAATAACATCTTAATCCTCAGCTTTAAAAAGTGGAGGAACTTTCCCCTAGGTCCCTTAAATAAATACCTCTCTACTTGACTATATGATTATACTCTGTCAATAGCAAACTCGATAATGTACCCTCCAATAGTGCTATCAAACCAGAGATCCACTACTCTAGACACAATGTTATCAACTCTCTTGACCTTCCTGATCAGCGTCGCTATCCAAACCACAGATGGTCTAGATCTGATCTCAAACTGTGTATCTCCTAATCTGGCTAACCACTCGTATAACTCCTTATGAACTCCTCCAAACAAAATCTCGTGTATATTGGTAAATATGTACCTTCCCAACCAATCTTCTATACTAATGCTAGGGTTCTTGTTTTGAGCTTCGAAAAAGTCCCTTTCTTGTTCTTCTATCCACTTCTAAATCTCTATATCCGATGGAAACCACCTTGACATTCCCTCAAGCAGATCTCGATCCCGACAACAGAACCATTTGTTGGCACAAGGGTAGACCCAGGGTTCAACTCTTACAGTGCACCAACAAACCCTAACTTCTGGCCCTTTTGGCAACATCTGTGAAGCAGATACAGTCTCAACCTAAGTAGCAATAAGGGGTTACAAGACACAGGTGTCTACAACCATAGGAAATGCAAAGTAATTCCAAAATACAATGCAAAAAATTCTAGATATTCTTTACCACTCCTAATCTTACTTTGCAAGTTATATCTCTGCTCTAACACAACAATGTGGTAAGAACATATCAAATGACAAATAACACAAAATCAACCTCAAAGACAATAAGATATGCGTGGTTCACCTTCTCCCTAAGGCTACGTCCATAAAACTGTGTTTCTTGATATATTAGATGGAAACATACAGTTCTATCTACGCAAATAGTTGCAAATCTCTCTCTCTCTCTCTTTCTCTCCCCTCCCTGCGCACCCAGCTGGAAGGTTGATATTTGCACCCAACTGAAGATATAGATTACAAAATCAATATTGTTCTCAACAAAAACAATCAACAATGAACAAAAACCAACATTGACCAATGAACAACCCTCTCAACTCTTATAGACATTTATTTATACATTACATCACTCTTGGACAACCTTAGACTGAAGCTTAGGTGTCAAAACCCTAGATCCAAAACCCTAGGTCCAGTTGACCCGTGTTTTAATGGCTTCTTTGGCCTATCCTTCCTTCTTTTCCATGAGGTGCTCTAAAGCATCCGTTGGTGTCTTTTTCCACTTGCTGAGTTGTTCACGGTCCATCTTCTTCGATCATTTTTCCTCATCAGTCTTCTCTTCCAACAAATAGCTTTTCCTTTACTTTTATCCTTCTTTTCTTCTTCTTTACCCACTTCAACCCTTCCTTGGTTTATGTGCCTTTCACACAGTTCAAACTTCAACTTGCTTCCTTAATATTCACTTTCTTACATAACCAAGGGCTAACAGTGACAAAAGGCTCGACCAAAATGTGTTGAGGAACCTGTTATCACATTTATTTGTAAAGGGGAGTGTTTTCCTAAGAAATTGGCATTTTGGTAAAAAGAGGCAAGAAATGGGAAAAAAACCAACTTATCCTAAGTTTGTGTGCACAGGCACGTCACGCTAAGCAGTGCGTGGATCTAGGCGGCTGAGATTTGCGTGCTTAGATATACAATGCAGATCCCATATTGGACCACCCTCGACATTATACCTTTAGCGGAGGGGAGGGGGGTCTAATTTGGTGGTTTCTGAATGCGAGCCCCCCACTTTTGTGGCGCCTCCTCGTGAAATCGGACCCCCCCCTCCCCCCCTGACCTTTACCTATTACCAGTCTCCTCCCCCTCTTAGTAGACCACTTCCAACTCCCACTTATCGCTCCTTCCTCCCATTTCCATCTATCCCCCACTCCCTCTCTCTCCCCTGCCTGTCACATCTCCCACTCCCCTTCCACCTCCCGTTTACCGCACTCCTATCCTCCACGCACCTCCACATCATATCCCTTTTCACTTCCACCTATCATCTCCTGCCATGTGTACTCCCTCTCACCTCCACCTAGGTGGAATTTCCCCCACTATGCCTATCACCACAGTCCCTCCTCTG
>JASDQU010816329.1:46035-60026 GCA_032191745.1 Picea mariana
AGTTATGGAAGTAGGTGGTGGTGGTTGAACATCGTTTCCACCATAAATGGAAAGCCCAGGAAAGGACTGTCAGCTAGTCGACTCATCTACAGGTCCGTTCTGAAACACGATTGCGTCTGACAAAGCTCGCTTCTGACAGGAGACTGTATGCACAGTCTATCAGAAGGCTTGTAGATGTAATGCCTTCAATGCGATGACTCGATCTTACCATTGTGGTTTTTTCTCTGAGTATATAAGGAGTCGTTCTCATATTTTGTTAGCGTCGATGGTAGAGAAAAGCTCCTGAATTGTAAAGTTTTAATGAACTCTCTGGTTATCTGGTTATGTATATGCATTTGAGACTTCTTGTTTAATGACAATCAACTTTCTTACTCCCTCTTGTTTCCCTTTGATGCTAAAATAGTTCATGATTGACTGATTCACTTGAATTATTGTGACTACATTATGATGAAAGTTTGATTATAGTGTTGTTATAATTCCTTTCAATTTCTTTGAGATTTAAATTTGAGAAGTTATTGCATTTAAATTGTTCCTCCTTGGGCTGCCGAAAGACCTGATGCTCTCGCCAAACCTCTACATTTTCTCACCGAAGTCTTCCTCCTACTCACCCTTACCACAACTTACTATCTAAAGTTAGATTAAGACCTCACCTACTCGTGCATATCAGTCCAGTTTTCTGAGTTGAGATGATATTTTTCTGAGATTGCGCCCATTTGACCCTTTTATAACCTACCTGTGACATAAAAATTTGATGGGTATCGTAATTTCCTTTCCTGCAATCTGAAGGGTGACTTCTGGTACTAACATTTCTGGTGCTGTTGTCTGGGACATAATTGAATATTTTCCCTAGGATTGAATGACAAATCTTACTAGTTCTGAAGGTGCATCAGAACTTAGTACATCAAATATTACAGTTGTGGACCTGACGAATCCATTGTGGTGACTCCATCGATGTGAATCCACCTCCGACTCCATTGTTTCAACTGTGGCTTCTAGAGGGAGAAATATGAGGGATACTCCACAGTTTCCTTTAGAAACACCTGAATTTGACCTAGAGAAAATTATCAGAAAGGGAAAGGCCCTTCATTAAGGTACTTCTACTTTTTAACTAGGTATTTCTGATGATTTTCATTACCCTCTTGTAGTAACTCCAATCTCTGCTTTTCCTTCGACTGTTATACCTTCTGTTGGAGTTCCCCGAACTTTAAATTTTGGGAGTGTTCCTGCTGATTTTTCTCCTCCTGGTCTGGGATTGGAGGGAGAAAGACTTGTCACTCCACTCTCCCCTGAAGTTGTACCATAGCTTAAACCCAGGACCTCGGAAGATATTTCCACCCCAGGCTTTATCATCCCTCCTCCTATTAGAGTTGCTGACTTTTCAGAGAGGGAAACCTCTTTTCCCTCAAGCCCTATAACCTTTTATCCTAACCCTCTATTGTTTCCCTTTCCTCCTGGAAGCTCAGTTCCAATATTCCCTTTTCGAACCCCTTCTCCTCTTGGTTCACCTCCACCTATCATCCCCATGGCAGGTGTTAATCCCCCTAGAAAAAGAATGGATTCCATAGTGGCTGCTAGATATGCCCCTCTAGTCCTACCTCATCCAATGAATTCTCTCCCTATTGGAGATTACCTAAAGTGTATGACCAAATTGAATGGAGAGGAAAACATAACTGTCGAAGAACACCTTGCTGCCTTCTACAGTTATGCAGACAATCTGAATATTGAAAATGAAGATGTGTGGATGAGAGTCTTTGTCCAAAGCCTGGATGGTGAGGTTAGGAAATGGTTTAGGGGATTGACCCCTGGATCTATTGCTGGTATTAAGGCTCTAGATGATGCCTTCTTGAGAAAATGGGGTGATAAAAAGGACTTTATGTATTATATCACAAAGTTTAGGTCACTAAAGAGAAAAGAAGAAGAATCCGTCTTTGACTTCTCCAAAAGATTCAATAAAATTGACAATAAGATCCCTGCTGAGATAAATCCTATAGAAGCCTCTGCCAAAATCACTTATGCTAGTGCTTTTGACCCCAATTTCTACCTCCTACTCAGAGAGAGAAGAGATACTTCCCTGGATCATATGAAATATGCAACCCTGGAAGTTGAATCCAATGTGTTGGCAGTTGACAGTCTTAGGAGAAAATTTGACATAGACAGAGGAAGAGGGAGATCTAAGGCCTAAACCTCTTGTTCTTCTACTTCCCACCCTCAAGTGGATGAATTGACCAAGATGGAAAAGTCCCTATATGCAGAGTTGGAGAAGATGAATGTAGAGGGGAATAAGACATACACAAATCCTCAAAATGTTGATAACAGAGGCAACTTCAGGAGGCCAAACAACAATGCTCCTCAGATTATTCCAAGGGAACAAAGGGACAGGGATATAAATGATCAAAAAATTCAAACCCCTCTTCAAAATAACCTGGTTGATGATGAGGAAAGGGAAGAAGAAGAGCTTGACCCTAAAATTCAATGCATTGGAGACACCTCCCCTTTTCCCCATTTAACTCATTCTGCCTACGAGGAGTCCCTCATGAACAGTCAAATAAATGAGCTAAGTAGGAGTGAGAAGGAAAATAATGGTCCCAACAAAGACAACCTCTGGTCTAAGAAGAAAGAAGGGAATTCTGGCATTCCTGATCAGCCCTCCAGAGTAAAAAAACCTGCTAAAGATGTAGCAAACAATAGGAAAGAAAGGAAATCTTAGAACCTTCACCGACACCCAAATACCCCGTCCCAGAAGTGAGAGAGGTTTTGAATCCCCCTCCCTCCTTTAACTTTGAGCATGAAATCCAGAAGATCAAAATCATTGTTCCCCTTTCAGATCTAGTCAAGCACGAAGACTTCAAAAGGTCCCTCTCTAAGCTATTGCAGTCCGAGCCATCCTGCCATTCCACAGACTCAGTGAATATCCAAGATGAAAAGCCAGCAGTCATCTTAGGTCCTATGGTAGAAGATAGAGATGATTCATCCCCTCCTTTCTACACATCCCTAAATATACATGATAAGGTTCTGCATAATTGTTTGATGGACTCAGGGGCATCTCATAATCTCATGCCCAAAACTGTCATGGAAGAGCTCAGATTAGAAATCACCAAAGCCTATCATGATTTGTATTCTTTTGATTCAAGGAGAGTGCAATGTCATGGGTTCATCAAATATCTGGTGGTGACTTTGTTCCAGTTGCCCATGAAAATTGTGGTCATGGATATCGTGATAGCTGATGTTCCTCCCAAGTTTGGCATGTTATTGTCAAGATCTTGGTAAAAAAGGCTCAGGGGAACATTACAAATGGACCTCACATATTCCACCATTCCAGTGTTCTGAGGGGAGCATAGGAGACTATACAGAGAAGCTCATTTAGCCTACATTATCAGTGATGAAGCAGATCCCACAAATCATCCCATCTTTTCCCTTGATACTGATTTGGGATCCAGCTTACTGCAGATCATTGATATCCCTGAACCTCCTCTTGAGATCAGAAATCCCACTACTCTTTGTGAATATTCTCCTCCCATTACCTCTGTGTGGAAAATGTTTTTCGATGGAGCCTCTTCTAGGGAAGGTGTTGGTGCTGGAATGGTTTTTGTGTCACCTTTTCAAGAATCCATATCTTTGTCATACAAACTAGAATTTGAAGCTACCAATAATGTGGCAAAGTATGGAGCTCTTGTTTTGGGCTTAAGGGCTACAAAGGACATGGGGATCGAAGAGATATTAGTGTTTGGGGATGCCGAGTTGATTGTCCAGTAGATCAAAAAGGCTTATCAGGCCAAACACCCTCGGCTCAGAAGTTACACAAATGAAATGTGGGACCTGATTGACTTTTTTTTCTTATCTTTCAACATTTCATTTGTTCCCAGAGAAGAAAATGTCATGGCCGATTCTATGGATTTCTCAGCGAGCCAGTTTAGAATCCCACTGCCACCTAAGATCAGGGATGATGTTGAAATTAGATATAGGCCCTCTGTACCTGATAATATCAAGCATTGGAAGGTGTTCAAGGATGATCTTGAAATCATAAGATTCCTTGAGTTAGTTGATGAGTTCTCTGCATTACACATTGATCAGGATCATGATTACGAGGGTGACCCTCCCCCTGAAGCATTTTTGAATAAAATTGCTAATCACCATATTGTTCAGCTACCTAGCAATCACGTTCCAAAGGGACTAGTTCCTTTAGAGAGATTGTTCGATGGGAACGATGTAGTAGTAAAGGGTAAAGTTTCAAATGAGGGTGTTGATGTGGCTGACTGCAACATTGGTACCAAGGAGAATCCAAAGTTTGTCAAGCTGTCAAGAAGCCTGTCAAGGGAGTAGAGGGTCGAGTATGTTGAGTTATTAAGAGAATTCGCTGACATGTTCACTTGCACCTATGAAGACCTCAGAACATATGACACCAACGTCATTGAGCACAAGATTCCACTGAAGGAAGAGGTCAAACCATTTAGGCAGAAATTAAGATAAATAAATCTGATGTTGTCGTCGATTATGGAAAGGGAGGTAAAGAAGTTGTTGGATGCCTAAATCATTTTCCCTTTGAGATATTTTGAATGGGTGGCCAACTTGGTCCCAGTGAGGAAGAAGAATGGAGAAATCAAACTTTGTGTTGATTTCAGGAATCTAAACAGAATCTCTAAGAAGGAAAATTACCCTTTGCCAAAGATGGAACACATATTGTAGAGGGTGACAGGTGCATCCAAGATCTCCATGATTGATGGATTTTCCAACTACAATTAGATCTTTGTCCTATCTGAGGACAGAGAGAAAACAACCTTCACAACCCCTTGGGGCACATTCATGTATACCAAAATTCCCTTTTGATTGATGAACGTAGGAGCAACATTCCAGCAAGCCATGGACATAGACTTCATTGGGGAAAAAGATAAATTTGTAGTCATCTACCTGGACGACATCACAGTCTTATCTAGATCTGATAAAGAACACCGTTGTCATCTAAGAAAGGTCTTCTTGAAATGCAGACAGTTTGGTCTCTCCCTAAATCCCAAAAATCCATTGTTTGCCATGCAAGAGGGAAAATTGTTGGGGCACATAGTATCAGCTGAAGGGGTCAGAATTGATTCAAGTAGGGTAGAAGATATTCAAACCTTGTCACTTCCCAGATCCAGGAAGGAAGTTCAGTCTTTCGTGGGAAAAAATATTTTTCTAAGAAGGTTTGTTTCAACTTTTGCTGAATTGGTGAAGCATATCACAACCATGCTCAGGAAAGGGAATGAAGTAAAATGGACTGCTGAGCCCAGAGAATCCTTTGACCAAATTAAAAAGGCATTGACTAAAGCACCTGTGCTAATCAGTCCCGATTATTCCAAGGATTTTCTGATTTTTTCTTTTGCTTCTTTTGATACAATGGTAACTGTTTTATTGCAGAAAAATGATGAAGGGTTGGAGTATCCTATTTCCTTTTTTAGCAGAGAACTGAGGGACACAGAGATCATATATGACCTCATGGAGAAACATGCCTATGCCTTGGTGAAATCTTTCAAATCTTTCAGAATCTATGTATTGCATTCGAAAATTATTGCATATGTCCCTTCAGCTTCTATGAAGGACATTCTCATTAAGCCTGACATAGATGGGAGAAGGAGCAAGTAGATTTCCAAAATCCTTGAATTTGATATGGAAATAAAGCCCACCAAATTAGTTAAAGGCCAGGGTTTAGCCAAGCTATTGGATGAATCTAATTGTAAAGATTTGGGGGTTAACTTCATCAACACTTGCTCATAAAATCAACATGCTAAGTTGTCTGATGGCATTCCATAGGACGACCCTCCATTTGCAGAATGCGCCTGGTATAAAGACATTATATTTTTTCTATAGGAATTGAGGCCCCCTGATGGTATGGGGAAAACAAAGGCAAGAGATTTAAAGCTCAAAGAAATCAGATATTGCCTCATCAACCAGGTCTTGTATTGGAAAGATCCTCTAGGAGTGCTTCTGAGATGTCTAGACCCACAAGAGGCCCAAAGGATTATATTAGATTTTCATAGCATCCTATGTGGGGGACATCATTTCTGGAAAACTACAACCTATAAAATTCTCAGGGATGGGTACTACTGGCCCACTCTATTCACTGATGTCTATGCAAAAGTTGAAACTTGTATTAAATGTTAGAAATTCTCTGGAAAGAAGCAACTCAAGTCCCTTCCACTTAATCCTATAATAGCTTCAGGTCCCTTTCAGTAGTGGGGCGTAGATTTTATTGGGGAGATTCACCCTCCTTCAAGTGGTCAGCACAGGTGGATCCTAACTGCCACAGATTATTTCACCAAATGGATAGAAGCTATCCCCACAAGAAGTGATTCTCACAAAGTGATCATTGGTTTCCTTGAAGATATAATGGCAAGGTTTGGTTGTCCGAACATAATCATCATTGATAACGCTTCATCCTTCAAGTCTGAGCCATTGATCAAATTCTATGAGCAATTCATAATTTCATTAATCCACTCTACCCCGTACTATCTCCAAGGCAATGGATTAGTAGAATCCTCTAACAAGAGCCTTATAAAGATTATCAAAATACTGCTAGAGGAAAATAAGAAGGCCTGGGATTCAAAGCTCAAATTTTCTCTGTGGGTTGATCAAGTGACAACAAAAAGGTCCCTGTGCATCTCCCCTTTCCAACTTGTATATGGGACTGAAGCAGTTTTTCCTTTTCAACTTGCCCTACCTGTAGAGAAGTTCTTTCAGGATTATCAAGGAGAGCCTGATGATATGATCAGAAGAATTCATCAAATGGTAGAAGTCCAACAGACTAGAGAGTAGGTGATGGACATAGCACATGATCGCCAATAGAGGATCAAGCAAGCCTTTGACAGGAAAAGCAGAAAAGAGGATTTCCAGCCGAGAGAGCTAGTACTTAAATGGGATGCACCCAGAAAAGATGAGGGTAAGCATAGGAAATTTGAAGTCCTCTGGATTGGGCCCTTCAAAGTTTCTGAGGTATTTCCAAATAATACTTACAGGCTGCAGAATCTAGAGGGTGTTGAAGTTTTTGGTGGCCCTGTAAATGGGCATTTTTTGAAGAAGTTCTTTACCTGAGCCATGAGTGGCTCCCATGTTTTTGTAAATATTGTTTTTCTTTGTTTTTAGTTTATAGGTGAATCCATAACCTAACAATAAGGCACTGAAACTGCAGAAACATTCTTGGCATCTCGTAGGGAGAAAGCCATCCCCCATGGAGCCTAATGTTATCACATTTATTTTTAAAGGGGGGTGTTTTCCTAAGAAATTGGCATTTTGGTAAAAAGAGGCAAGAAATGGGAAAAAAACCCACTTATCCTAAGTTTGTGTGCACAGGTGCGTCATGCTAAGCAGCACGTGGATCTGGGCGGCTGCGATTTGCGCACTCAAATATACGACGTAGAGCCCATATTGGAACCCCCCTGACATTCTACCTTTAGTGGAGGGGGGGGTCCGAGTTGGTGGTTTATGAATGCAGGACCCCCACTGTCGTGGTGCCTCCTCGTGAACTCGGACACCCCCAACCTTTACCGCTTACCACTCTCCCCCCACTCTGAGTAGACCACTTAAAACTCCCGCTTACCGCTCCTTCCTCCTGATGCCATCTGTTCGCCACTCCCTCTCTCTCCCATGCCTGTCACATATGCCACTCCCCTTCCACCTCCCGTTTACCGCACTCTTTTCCTCCACGCACCTCCACATCATATCCCTTTTCACTTTCACCTATCATCTCCCATTGTGTGTACTCCTTCTCACCTCCACCTAGGCATATTTTCCCCCATTGTGCATATCACCACAGTCCCTCCTCTGCTTCCATGTCACCTTCTCGGGCCACTCTTCCACTGTGTCATTACACCTCAATGCCCATGAGTTCTGTCGCCCATGCTTTCCCAATCGCCTCCGCCAGATCCTCGTCCATGTAAGCCTACATGACTCCCCCACATGAAATCCAACAAATCTCAAACAACGAAGAAGAATCTGTCACGTCCTACAAGTGTAGAGTTGACTTGGGTCTCTCTGATCCTGAGGAAGCAGTTATGGAAGCAGGTGGTGGCGGTTGAACATCGTTTCCACCATAAATGGAAAGCCCATGAATGGGTTGTCAGCTAGTCGACTCATCTACAGGTTCATTCTGAAACAAGATTGCGTCTGACAAATCTCTCTTCTGACAGGAGACTTCATGCACAGTCTGTCGGGAGGCATGCAGACATAATGCCTTCAATGCAATGACTCGAGCTTACTGTTGTGGTTTTTTCTCTGAGTATACAAGGAGTCATTCTCATATCTTTTTAGTGTCGATGGTAGAGCAAAGCTCCCAAATTGTAAAGTTTTAATGACCTCTCTGGTTATCTGGTTATGTATATGCATTTGAGACTTCTTGTTTAATGACAGTCAGCTTTCTTACTCCCTCTTGTTTCCCTCTGATGCTGAAAGAGTTCATGAGTGACTGATTCACTTGAATTATTGTGACTGCATTATGATGAAATTTTTCTTATAGTGTTGTTATAATTCCTTTCAGTTTCTTTGAGATTTAAATTTGTGAAGTTCTTGCATTTGAATTGTTCCTCCTTGGGTTGTTGAAAGACCTGATGTTCTCAACAGACCTCTACATTTTCTCACCGAATTCTTCCTCCTACTCACCCTTACCACAACTTGTCGTATGAAGTTAGAATAAGACCTCAACTTCTCATGCATATCAGTCCATTTTTCTTATTTGAGACGATATTTTCCTGAGACTGTGCCCATTTGACCTTTTTATAACCTACCTGTGACATAAAACTCTGATGGGTATCAGGCTTGCCTTTCCTACAATCTGAAGGGTGACTTCCAGTGCTAACAGAACCAACTGTCTCGATCTGAGACAATGGTTTGTGGGATTCCAAAATGTACCCATACTCGTTCAAGGAAGAACTTTACAATGGCCTCTGTTGTGATTGTAATACCCTAGGTTTTGAACCCTCATTTTAAATAATGTATTGTTACAATGTTGAGAGGCCTAAGTTCCCAAACAATTATTAAAGGGCTAGTATGCCCAAGAAATGTAATGTTTTGATCATTATTAATAATAAAGACATCATTGGCTGCTATACGGATAAGGACTAGAGTTACAGGGAGCTATAATTCCACAAGAGAGGGGGTTTGAGGGGTTAAATGTTTATTCCTATGTTAATTACCATTTTTGCCTAATGGAGGGGATCAATTACATGAGCTTCTTGGGGAATTCCAGGAGGTTCTTGATTTCCCCATGAAAATACTTAAGCCCATCCCTGGTCTGATTGTGGGGTTGGTCGTTGGCTTGTCTACTCCGTCACCTCTAAGTTATCCCATTCTTTCCCTCACACACTTCCATGCACTCACTTACCCATCCATTGATACATCCTCACCTCCATCTTGGCCTGGTAAAGGGAAAGGAACTGTTGGGAATTAGCCACAGGATAGTTGGTTGTAATGGTCGCTGGTGAAATCCATCCATGAATCGGGGCCTGCATGTCTGAGATGAGTTGGCTTGTGCCCTGTTTTTCTCACAATTGCAAGTCCTGAGAGTTCCAGCATTGAGATTCTACACTAGCTGTGTTGGAGGCCCTAGTCAAAAGGAGAAGGACTGCCTGAAGGATTGCGTGGGAGAGAAGGGTGGAGGTCTATTCTCTTGGGTGGTACAGGCTGGGTAGAAGAGAGATGGGTACTTGGATTGTTGTGGGTGTTGGGAAACCTGTGAGAGATTGAGAGCTGACTGTTTTGGGAACCCAAGTACACTCTGGAACTGTCCTTGTGGATTCATAGCCCTAGCTCAGGGGTGACACTGCTATTGAGATTTGGAGAAGTGGTGTCTACGGTTGGGTGGAACGTCCTTAGTCTGCAGCCAGTTGGTGTTTCCTTTTTATAAATATAAGTGCTCTCTATTGTGATATTATTATCTGTGTATGAATGTATTCCCACTGTGTATTTTAATTATCATTTAACTAAATATCCTTTTATGCATGCTTGTTGGATATTGTTGTGCATGTCGTTAAATCTTGTATCTTATGCGTTCTTATTAATTAAAGAAGGTATCAGTAAGAATACAAAGTCCAAGGGTGGGCTTGAAGGTAGCATGCCCTAGCCTTTGGGTGGCTCAGGATGTTACAATTTGGTATTAGAGCTTCTGGTTGAAACACTAGACCGGTATGGGCCGGGTTTGTTAGTCAGAGTCTTGGGGTTGAGATCAAACTCTAATCGTGAAGTTGAAAAGATCAGGAGGAATGACATTGCAGAATATATGCAGGAGATAGAATGTCAGAGATCCGTTGCAAGGGGTTCGAAGGATCGTGACCGACCCATTCAAATTCGGGAGTGATCACCACTATAGGATCAGGAGAGATCCAAGATCATTGGATCAGAGGACAGGTGAACAGGGGTCATCCAATGAAAAAGAAGCAAGGGTTAAGGTCACAATCGTCAGATCTCATTAGAGAGGGAGATCAATGACCAACATGCATTGCGGGGAACCAAGTTGCATGTTGGTCATTGATCTCCCTCTCTAATGAGATCTGACGATTGTGACCNAGGTCACAATCGTCAGATCTCATTAGAGAGGGAGATCAATGACCAACATGCATTGCGGGGAACCAAGTTGCATGGGAGTTAATTCCTTAAGGTGGTCCCACAATCCAAACCACGATTTCACCGAGGGGGTTACGTGTCATCGTCATGAGAATTGCGGGGTGAAAAGCGGGTTACTCCAAACCACCGATGCTCTCCCCCACAAATGGAAAGGAAGTAAGTGATGTGACATGTTGGTGCTTGAACATTGAAACTCCGTATAGCCAAAGTAGTTAGGAACCATCGATCTGTAGGAGGACACGTGTCAACCGATCGTGTGCTCCAGATAAAATTCTCTGGGAAAAAGTGAGTGAGGAGGAGGTTCGAAGTTTGAGACTTATGAAACCCGAAGACCCGAAAGGATCTTAGCCATTGATTTTTTGAGAGCCATGCATCGCCAGATCCAGGGCTTCGGATAAAATCCAGTGGGGCCATATAAGTTTTGAAGTTTGAGATTTCTGAAGTCTGGAGTCCTGAATAAATCATAGCCATCGATTCGTGGGAGACATGCATCAGTAGATCATGAACTTCGGATAAAAACATTTCAAAAGAAAAAAAGGGTTGAGGTTTGAGATTTTCGAAGTCCGGAGTCCTGAAGTAAAACATAGCTATCAGATTAAGGAAGAAAAATGGTGTAGATCCATGGACTCTGGGTAAAGACCTGAAGTGAATCTTAGTCATCCGATCTAGGAGGACACATGGCGACAGATTGGCCAGTTCGGGAATTCAAATTTTGGGAGGATTGGAAGTGTGCTAGAATGAAAACTTCTGAAGTCCCAAAGCCCGAAGAGCCGAAGTGATGGGGCACGATGATGTCACCTAGAGGTGATGTGTACCCTGGAATTCCCAAAGTGACGTGGCTTGTGGATGTCACCTGGGATGACATGGACACATGGGATGTGTGCCACATGCCAATAAGTTTTGATCATTTGGAGTATTGAAAATTCAGTTAGAACGTGACATGTGGAACCCACCTGATTGGGCCACTTGTCTGCTTCTAGTATTTTTCTATGTGGCAACAGATCATGTAGTCCGGAGAATGGGCACTCCAAAGGGAAAATATGTGACAGTTTGCATTAGATTGAAAAACCCTGAAGGCCCGAAGGCTGGAGTACTTATCGAATGTCGATTCCAGAAGACACACATCGAAGGATCATCGACTTTAGGTGAAAACACTCCGGGATAAAGTGCAGGAGGGACGTTTGAAACTTCTAAAGCCTAAAGAACTGAAGCAATTCACAGTCGCTGATCTATGGGAGGACACACATTGGTAGATCATGAAATCTGGGTAAAAGAGTTCCGAGAGGATTCAAGCGAGGAAAGTTGAGACTCCCGAAGCGTGGAGTTCTGAAGTGGATCTCGATCATTGATCATGAAAGAGGACGAGGACCATTGATCCAGTCCTAGCTGAAAGATCTGAAGTCTCGAAGCTGTGGACAAGTTATTTTTCATCTAAGTACAGAGTCATGGCTGTGGTCATATTCACATTGAGAGCTGAGGAAAGGAGGGCTAAGGGCCGAATCGGTTGTCCTTGAGACATAAAAGTGCTAAGGAAGGATTTAGATACGGTTTCTAGTCATGGTCACCTGGGAAGTGATTTGAAGGAAGCACCGGCGCAGGATGAAATTTTATGTCAGCCAAGGATAACAGGACATTGTTAATTTAAGAGAATGGGGATATTTGTAGCATGGTTTGGCAATTTTGTTTATCATATGCATAATTCTAACAAAATGGTTGCTTGCGCATTTTGCAGAATTAAGGGGTTTAAACACATCAACTCACTATGCGTATTGAGGAAATGGAAGAGGGAGAGGGATCCTCTAGTCATGATAAGGAGGTCGAAGGCTATAATACCATAGTTGGTAATGCAGAGATAGAGTCCAACGGATGCAAGGGAAAAGGAGAGAAGGAAAAATTAATAGAAACGGTAAGAAGCATGAATATGGAAGTGCAGAGCTACAAAAAAGACAACGAGAGACTGATGAGAGAGAAAAGTTAGATAAATGCTCGAGTGTTGCAGAGGTGAACAAGGAAGGGATCAAACTCAAGACAAGAGGAAGGAAGCAAGTTTCATGAAAGAAGAGATGCTCATGGAAGAGCTGGTTATTCCAGAAGTGCTAGAAGAGCTCATGGACACCACTCACCTCCTTACTCAGAAAGAAAGTTTGATGCATCGGATGATCTCGTAAGTAGTCTAGAGGTGTCCCCTGTCAGACAACAAAGAAGGAAACAAGAGGAGAGCTGAGGAAGCTCAAGCCACCTTCCTTTGATGGTGAAAGAGAAAGGGAAGATGATGTTGAAGCATGGTTGCTTGCACTCTAGAGATATTTTCAATTGCATAACTATTCATCAAACCTAGAAGCCATGATTTCCACCTACCATTTACACGTGAAGGTTGCAATGTGATGGGACCAACTAAAGCAAGTGGAACATGTTAATGAAAGTAGGATCACTTGGAAACAATTCAAGAAGTACTTCTAGAAGGATTACCTCTCAGAGCATTTCTATGACAATAAAATGCAGGAGTTATTTGAACTCAGGTTGGGAAGCATGACTATGGTAGAGTACGAGAAGAAGTTCTTTGGATTGTTAAAATATGTCAAGTTCATTGGTGATGAGAAAGTGAAAATACAGAGATTTATAAGTGGATTGCCAACCTTTTATAAGGAAAAGATCAAGTATGATGAACCAAGGACCTTGACTGAGGCCATAAGGAAGGATAAATACCTGTATGAGCAAGGCTAGAGAAGAGAATCCCTACAGAAATCTTGGAAGGAAAAGAAGAATGAGAAGATCAATCAGAGGAGGAAAGGATTCAAACCCCCATTCAATAGGAATTAGCCTAATAGAAATTGACAAGATCAGTATGCTAAGGGGGAATCCAAGAAAGAAGATTTCTTGGGAAAAAGGGGAGGACCACCAATCCAATGCTGGGGATGCAAAGAAGATCACCTATAAAAGGATTTCCCACACAGAAAAGATAGAGTGAATACTATGCACAACATCCAAGAGGCTACAATAGTCGAAGATATGGAAAGAATCTATGCAGCTTTAAATGATCGACAAGCAGAGTACCAATCGAATATGATCGAGGTGGAAGGTAAGATCATAAATCAACCTGTTTCTATTTTGATTGATTCAGGAGCAAGTCATTGCTACATTGATCCTAAGATAGTGGATAGATTACATTTGGAGAAAAGTAAACTTGGAAAAGCAAGTTTGGTTCAATTAGCCACTAGAACCAAAAGGAGAATCCATGATATGGTCAGAAGTTGTTCCATGAGTCTTAATGGTGTGAATACTAGTACTGATCTAAATATCATACCATTGGGGTATTATGATGTTATGATTGGGATGGATTGGTTGGAAAAGCATCATGTTTTTCTAGATTGTCATAAAAAGACATTTACATGTCTTGATGGAAATGGAAA
>JASDQU010816329.1:69850-87106 GCA_032191745.1 Picea mariana
GTCTCCATGGCTGAAAGGCTTCTTGTTACCCTCATGAGTATTGTTCCTTCCTCTTGCTTCCAAATGAGTTTCCAGAAGACAAACTTCATCTAGATTTGAAGGATTAAACATGAGTATAGTACGTCCCAAATAACTATGTAAAGCTCCAATGTATTTGAGTAAAGTTTCTTTAGAAGACAAATCTACTCCCAAAACCAAATCTCTTCTCCTAAATTCTTGAGTAAAGCTTTGCACATTCTGTCCTTTAGCTTGTCTAAAGTTTTTCCAATCCATAGTAGCCTTTTGCATATATGCCAATGGGTAAAATTGTCTTTTAATTGCAACAATAAAATCATTCCAAGAGGTTAAAATTTTACCATGTTTCTTCATGTCCTCCTGAGTCTTGGATTCCCACCAAATGAGTGCTGCACTATCCAATATTAAAGAAGCATGTTGAATCTTGGTTTCATCATCTTGAATTTTTTGTATCCTACAATACACCTCAATATGACGAATCCAATTATCTAATTTCTCAGCATTAACTTCTCCATTGTACATTGGCAATTCGAATTTAATATCAAGCTTTAATGAAGGAATTTGTGAAGGAGTTTTACCATGTCCCTTTGGAGAGTTCGGAAGAGGTCTTGAATTGGTAGAAGAAGAAGAAGAAGAAGAAGAAGAAGATGGAGGAGAGGGTGGTGGAGAAGCATCATTCCCTCCATTTCCATTTGGAGTTCTATCACCACTGTCTCCCTTGTGCTTTGAAGGGTTGGAGCCTTCACCTTGCAACCTTGTATTCCTTTCCATCAATATTTTCATCATCTCTCTCATTTCCATGACAGCCTTTCTGAGATCTTCATCTTCTGCAAGAACATGTTCATGACTCTCTTCATGAGCCATACTTGGTGAATGCCTCCTTGAAACTTGCGGTGATGATATATGATTCCTCCTTGAAGGATGAGAACTTGGCTCCACAAGTTGACCTTCTCCTCTTGTGAGTTTCAACCTTGTGAGCATCAGAAAACAAAACACTTGCAAATAATCAAGTCTTCAAAAACCAATGCTTTAATACCAACTTGATCTAAAAATAAAGAAGACTTGTATTCTTGAAAATATTTGCAAGTAAAATTTATGTGTTAAAATGAAAATGGATCAACTTTGCAACACAACTTTAATAGAATTTACTCATTCAAGATGCATATAAACAGCAGCAAAATCAGTGAACAGAAAACACATAACACAGCAAATGATAAAGGAGTTCACCCCTCTCTTGGGCTACATCTCTTGGTCCATCTTCCAATGGATCATTTGTATTATTTGCTCAAAGTGCTAAAAAAATGTGCTTTACAATGCTCAAAATTCCAAATAGACTGCTCCAATGGCTTCAGAACGTCCAAAAACCCCTAGCTGGGCTTTTTCGGCACCTCGTTTGGTCAAAAATTGAAGAAGATAGGCTTCCTAGAAGTCCCCCCTTCAAGCTTGTTGTCTCTGCATCTACAAAATGCACCTCTGTTGGCTCAACCTAGCCCACACGCATTTTAAAGCGTAAAAACTCGGCACTGGGAGCAACCGCATGAACTGTGCAAACTGTAGGACGGTTATGGGTGCACCTAGCCCCTAACCGTCAAGGGCAAGGTCATATGACCCATGTGACCACGCATTTAAAAGTAAGGGCCATAACCATTTGAATCGAATTCAAACCAACGCATACCCGCGCGCGCGTCAATGGTCATATGGAAAAAAACATGTGACCGTGGCCATATCAAAAGGGCTATGTTAAAACATATGCCCACGCCTGTGGTCATATTACAACACAACATACGACCGGGGTTTAGTTTTAAATGTGTGCGCAAGGGCTTTAAACCGTGGCCATATTATAATACAACATAACCACGGGCTTGGGCTTGGCCCCAGCCCGACCCCCCACCCAAACATACAACATTTCAATTCAAATGAAATCCACACCATATATTGTTAAGAAACACTATGGTGGCACGTTGTTTGGTGGTCTTTGCCAAAGCTTTTCATGCGGGTGGAGGTCACGGGGTTGATTCCAGTGGACTCCAAATAAATTTTAAACCAATAAATAGGGGACACATGGAGGCTATTGATTGGGCCACGTGTCGCCATTCCATTCACTGCAAACAAGCCATGTCACCTGCCAACGGTGCAAATAGATGCCTTCCACATGTCGTACGGCCTGCCACATCAGCGTCCATATGGACTGGATGGACTGTACAGTCAGCACCCCGTTTTTACATGTTTGTCATTTTGAAAAGAACGCAATATCTCTCGCTCCCGACATCCGTTTGAACCCAAATGAGTTGCATTGGGTTCGTAACGATGAGGCCTATGCTCTCGTTCAATTTGAAGCGATTCCGAGCACTTTGAATTTTTGAGCAAAATTTGATCCCCTGATCAATTTTGGTTGGATCTTTGCATTATTTGAGCTCCCTGGTCCCATATAGATTGGCTGTAATGGTAGCCGTTGAAAATATGCTCTTTGTTTTCCTCTTGGTGTTGGCATAAGACGCAAATTGAGGGTCCAATGAAACCTCTTCGCCTGAGATTATCCCAGGTTAGAATTTTGTTATGGACAATTAACCAGAGGAAGGTGGAAACCTTTGGCCATAGTGCCTTGTTCCAGATTTTGTTCCAAATATTTTCCTTTTCCCGATTTTGGTAATTGCCTTGTAAGTAGTAGGCTTCTTTGACTGAAAAATTACCAGTTGTGGAGTGTCCCCATCTGAGGATGTCTGAGCCTTCTCTATTAGGGATTTTCCTGTGACTTGTGTGGTGGTGCCAGGATAACAGATTTAAGTCTTCTGGGACTCTTAATTCTTGGCTGGAAGTTTTCCACTATTGCCACTGTTGTCTTTGTTCGATGGGTTTCCATAGATCTTTTACCTTGAGTGGAATGTCTTGATTAAGAGCCTGTTGGAGGGGTCTCAACTCTACCAGATCATTTAGAGGTTTAAGTTGTTGCCATGAGTCTTACCAAAACATTGCACTTTCTCCATTTTGGATCTCCCAAAAAGCATGCTTCTGTATTAGGTCTCTGTTTTGCCAGGTTGTGTTGCAAATGTTTGAACCCTGTATTCAGACATTATGCCTGATCAGTTGATCAGTCTACATGGAGGGAGCGTATTTTCTCTTCTAGATTTGCGCCCATAGGGCATCTGGTGTTTTCATCCATCTCCACCACATCTTGGCTCCCATTATCTGGTTGAGCTTCCTTGGGTCTTGGATTCCAAGGCCTCCCATGCTTTTTGGTGCGCAGACCTTATCCCAGCCTACCAATGCCCATTTCTTGTTGGGCTGTAGGCCTTGCCAAAGGAAGTTTCTCTAGAGGTTTCTTACAGCTTTGATGATTTGCTTGGGAGCTACTAGGGTGGTAAAGAGATAAGTGGGTAGGGTTTGTAGGACTGATTTAAGCAGGACCAGTCTGGCTGCGATATTTAGCGGTCTAAAGGTCCAGTTGGCCAGCCTGTTCGAGATGGATAGGAGGAGGATGTCCCAGGAGATGGATTTAGCTGATGCTCCTATGAGAGGAATGCCTAGGTAGTTGGATGGAAGGGAGCTCTTGGGGATGCCCAGGAGTTTGGAGATATGTGATTGAACCATAGCTGGAGTGTTGAAAAAGAAGAGGTTGGATTTGTCTAGGTTCAGCGTCATGCCTGAGGCTTCTGTGAAATCGGAAAGGATGGAGTTGAGCTTGTTGGCTTCGCGAGCAGCAGGGGAATTCATGAGAAGGGTGTCATCAATAAATTGACTGTGTGAGGGAGCTAGTTGGATGTTATGCAGGGGTAGGCCTTTGAGAGAGCCTTCTAGAACCGCTGATTTGATGTAGCGGCCCAGGCCTTCCGCCATGAGTACAAAAAGAAAGGGCAATAATGGATCCCCTTGCCTAATACCTCTGGAGTGCGAGAAAGGCCAGGAAGGGACTCCATTGACAAGGATAGAGAAGAAGGCCAAAGAGGTGAGGTTCAAAATCCAGTTTACCCAATTTTGGTCAAAACCAAAAGAATTTAAGGTGGCTCTAAGGTATTTCCAGCTGGCTTTATCAAAATCTTTTGAAAGATCAAGTTTGATTAGCATACCTGGAGTTTTTGTTGACTTGAGAGAGTCGATTACCTCATGTGATAAAATGACGCTATCCATGATTTGTCTTCCTTCTACGTAGCCGGCTTGTTCCTTGGAGATGACATAGGGCAGGATTGGCTTGAGGTGATTTGCAATCACCTTTGTAATGATTTTATAAATTACGTTACATAAGGCAATAGGCCTGAACTATTTGGGATTTGTGACCCTTTCCTCCTTTGGAATGAGAGTGAGGAAGGTTGCGTTGAGAGCCTGGAGAACTTGGCCCGACATTCGTGATTCCTCTACAACCTCCCAAACTTCCTTCCTTACTATGTCCCAGCAGTGATGGAAGAAGTAAGTGGTGAAGCCATCTAGGCCTGGATCTTTTCCTGGGGGCATAGCTTTTACTGCTTGGTCCACTTCCTCCTGAGTGATTTGCCTCATGAGAGATGCATTCTGTTCAGGGGTCACCAGTGAGGGTATGTGACTGGTGACTCGAGTGATGGCTTCGTTTCTATCCGCCTTGATTTTCGTTACGAGGTCCTAGTAGTACCTGTTGACCTCTTCTTCGATTTGGGTGTGTTCTCTGATCAGGTTGCCCTATCCATTCTCCAGATGGGTTATTCTGTTGATGTGTCATCGGTGTATCATGGTTCTGTGGAATAATTTTTTGTTCTTTTCCCCCTCTTTGAGCCATTGTACCCTGGATTTCTGCCTCCATAATATATCCTCTTGTTTTCTTCTTTCCTCCAGCTGCACTTGCAGCTCCTCCTCCTCTTTCATGGGCTCAACAGTTCGAGTCCATGAGATGAAATTTCTTTGTATCTTAGCTAGCTTGTTCTCTGTGTCATGAATGCTTTGGAATATATTGTTGAAAGTATTTATATTCCAGTGCTTTAGCAATTGCTTGAAATTTTTGAGCCTTTGTTGGAATCTGTACATATTTGTACCATGGTCTATTTCAGCTTGAGCCCACCAAGTTTTTGCAAGCTGTTGGAAATCTGGGTGTGTGAGCCAAAATTTCTCAAACTGGAATGGTTTAAATTTAGGTGTTGCCTCAATTGCTAGTTGGAGGGCTATTGGCTAGTGGTCAAATCCAACTTTGGGGAGAATAAGGCTTTCCATGCGAAGGTCTCTTTCAATCAATTCCTCTACCACAAGGAATCAATCCAATCGGCAGGCTACGTGCTGGTTTCTTGACCTGCGGTTGGACCACGTGAAAGTGCCATTGTTGTTCTCTATATATACTAACTTTAGATGCTCAAGAAGAGTTTTGAACTTACCACTATCTTGCTTGAGTCTTTTGCTCCCTCCTATTTTCTCCTCCAGTGACATGATCATGTTGAAGTTGCCTCCTATGATCCAGTTAGGTGTGGTTGCCAAAGGTTTTATATGAGCCAGCCATTCCATAAATTTGATTTTTTCCTGTTGCCCTTGGGATCCATAGACGTTGGTGATGGTTCCCTCCTAATTCGATCCCGTGACTTCAAAGTGACTTGATAAAGAACCTATAGTGGAAAAGGGTCCATTGAGAGTGGTGTTGCTTGGGTTCCAAAGTATGGCCAGACCCCCTGAGGCTCCTGAGGAGTCTGTTTGGATAGAGTTGCAGCCTTTCCATATGCGTTAGAAGATGGTTTCAGCCTCCATCCCCACACATTTTGTTTCTTGTAACATTAGAATACTTGGGTTTTCAGCTTTGATGCAGTCCCTAAGGATCCTCTGTTTGGATCTACCATTGAGTCCTCTAATGTTCCAAGTGATGATCTTCATCATTATGAGGGTGGGTGTGGGTGGAGGTATCCCTCCGAGAGCTTATGTATCTGACCTGAGTTGATCATGAGATTGTCGGCTTCTTTGATTAGTTGATGTACTGGTTTTCATCCCCTTCTTTTGTTCTCATGCGGTATTTTTTTTTAGCCTAAGCCTGATTCTGTGGCTATGCCTAAGCATGTTATGGATCTTGCTGTTGAATCTAGAAAGACCTTGTGTACCTTTCGGAGTTGCTCTTCAGGGAGGGCTTGCAAATCCTTCTGATTGAGAGCTTCCTCAAGTTTTTCAAGGTCAATACCTGCTAAGTCCTAAGCATCCATCTGCATTAGGGTGTCTCTGTCTCCATCTCCTTTTTCGTCTGGGTGGATCTCTTTATTTGGGTCAGAGGAGGAAGGTGTATGGTTCTGTTCTTTTCCCTTTTGCAACCCTTCGTGTGGATCTTGGATTTCTGCATCCTCTGGTAGCTGGCTCAGTATGTCATAGGCATTCTTGGTCAAGATCTTGGGTTTGGGGTCAGGTATTTGGATTCTGGGAGGATTTTTCTTCTTGGTCTGGACCGTGGTGAAACCGTCTTTTTGCAGGTTGTCACTGGCTTTGGAAGCTTGCTTATTTAGTGGGTAGTCATTGAACAGGTGGCCATGTTCATGGCATTTTCTGCACCGGAAAGGGATGTGTTCGTAGTCTAGGGTTTGTATCCAGTCTTCATCCTGCTACTCCAGCATTACTGCCCCTGGTAAAGCCTTAGATATGTTCATATAAACACATATACGGGCATATGAGGTGTATTTATGTTGCTTTGTGGCTTCTAAGGCTTTGACATATTGACCGATTGTATTACCTATTCCCATGAGAATCTCCTCCAGCCATAACTCCTATGGAAGGGAATAGAGGCGGATCCAGACAGGTGCCATTGTGAAGTCCTCCTTGTCCAAGCTGAAGCGCTCTGTCCTGAATCTTAGGAATAGCCCTGCCGAGTTGTAGAAATATGGGTCGTTCTCAAAGATGTGATCTTTGTCTTCTGGGTTATATAATATGATTGTGAAGAAGCCTTTGGAGCTTACCTGAACTTCATAGTAACTCTTAGGGTTCCACCAGTGTTTGATCCATTTGTTCAGATCCCTTTTGGATGGCCAGAGTCCCAAAAATTTGCCAATGAGGGCATGTTCTTTCATAAACTGGGTATGTTCCCCCTCCCTTGTTGAGCTTATAATGTATCTTGGGGGCTTTTCCATTTGTGGGATGCATTTTCCGGGATCCCATCTGCGAGGTGCTTTTGGATGGGACGTGCTGGCCTCCGTCTCCATTTCCTTGTTGAATCCCTATTCTCTGGCAAGGAGTTGTTCGCGTATCTGTTGCGGCGGCTCAAACGACGGTTGTTTTGCCCTTGTTCCTAATCTATCATTGGCCATGATGTTGTTGTACGAGGGGGGTTTCCCCCCCTCTTCGTCGTTCATACTGACGGGTCAGAGCTGGTACCTAACTGCGCTGGATCTTTGCTGGTATTTTGGTGTGGCGGATCCTGATTTAGTCATGCAGCGGCTTGCATAGGCATAGAGCTAGGGTTCTCAGTCGCTCTGGTTGGAATTATTCTTGTTCAAGTAGTTTTCATCTTTCTCTTTAGTTGAATTTCAACTTTCCTTTTAGTAGCATTAAATTACTTATTAGTCATTTTCCCTGATGGACTAACCCATGTAGTCCTAGGTCTAAATATATTTCCTTTTATTAGATAGATGCATATGTATGGAGTTTTCACATATACGTTAGAAAAACGGGATCGTAGAGCAATAAAATAAAACAAATGCGGAAATAAAACACAGAAGATACACAACACAAAAAAGACACGAATATACATGGCTCACCCAGTGTGGGCTATGTCCACCAAAGAAATTTCGAGGTCCCTCCTTTATTATTATCCAACAAATGAAGGGATACAACCTACATCATACCCTCTTTAATTTCCTCTTCTTTCTCTCACAATCTCCTTTCTCAGAATACAATATTCACTCTCCTACAAAACCACAATACAATTCCCTCATAAAATAGGGTTTCCTTCTAGGGGAAAAAACCCTAACATAACTTCTATCGTCTAATCTGCGACCTTGTAATGAACGATCCAAATTGATTATGAAATTATAATATTTTGCAAGGCAATTTTCCCAAAAAATTCTCTTCAGGGGTGCTGCCCTCGAACCCTCGCTAGGGGGGGCTCCAAAATTTCTCGTCACCCCCCTCTATCAGGTAATGGGGTCCAAACACGACTGAAACAAGACCTCTAAATCAAGAAGATAATCAAGCTACACAACCAACAATATAGTGCACATTACCTCTCGAGTTTCTATGAACCTCGGGTTGAAATTTAAAATTGTAAGCTAAGGAGTGCAACATTGTTGTTGTTATCCTTTGGCTCATCGGAAACCAAGAATACTATCACTCTTGGTGTGGAGGATTGTGGACTGTTCATATTGGTTGATATTGAATAGGTCAAGGAGCATGCACTAGAAACCAATTGTGCATCAAATATCACTACACTTTGGTAGCAGTGGTATGGGCACCTTAACTTGACCTACCTTTCTCAATTAGCTTGAGAGAATCTAGTAGATGGAATTCCTAATATTCAACAACAGATTCAAGGTGTGTGTGGAGCTTGTTAGGTAGGGAAGCAACATAGGGTTCCATTTGATGAAGGACAAACTTGGAGAGAAAAAAGGATCCTTCAGTTGGTTCATGTAGAAGTTTGTTGACCAATGAACATGGAATCTGTCGTTGGTGTCAGGTATTTCCTTCTTTTTGTTGATGACTATAGTGGGAAGATGTAGGTGCATTTTTTGAAACTAAAATCTGACGTGTTTAATGATTTTCAAAATTTCAAAGCCTTAGTAGGAATATATTCAAGTTGTCACAATACCACTCTAGAGTCTAATAATGGTGGAGAATTTTGTTCCAAAGAATTCAATAAATTTCGTGTTAGACATAGGATTAAAATGCATTTCACTACACCTTACACTTTGAAGCAAAATGGAGTGGTTGAGAGGTGGAACCACACAATAATAGAGATGGTCAGGCGTATGATGCAAAATAGGTGTGTTCTAAACAAGTTTTGGGCTAAGGATTCAAGTATCAAGCTTCAATCAAAAAAATCACCAAAAAGCAGACTGATGTGGCTAAGGGTTCATGTATCAAGATTTAAGAAACTACACCTAAAAGAGAGGAAGATTTTGAGCATGATTAGTTTTCGATATCTGATTTTGGTGATACCACTATGGGAAACCTAGATCATGGTGACAACTTTGATAGAGAAGATCCCAAGAAAATAACAAAGTGGTGGCACGACACCATTGGAGATGTTCAAATATATGAAATGATCAAGGTTTGATCATCGAGAAACAAGAGAAATAAACCTAATATAATAATTTTTTCTCTAATGGCCAATGTTCATGAAGTATATGATCCACAGGTGTTTTAAGAGGAAAAAGGGAGACTTGAATGGGAGAAATACATGGTTGTTGAGTCTCCATTTTGACACCTTTATTACCCTATATTACCCTCTATCTTAGCCCATTTTACCAATGTTATGTATATATAATTGATTGTTTTCTCCACAAATACACTTGATGACCTTGTCCATATGCATAGAGAGGTAACTTATGATTAAGGCATGATTTGTTTAGTTTTCTTGAGTTAATTCAATTAAATGTTTGATTTTGTATGATCATAATCGTTTGACTCCTAAGCAGTTTTGATCTGGTACCCAAAGCTCCACCTATTCCGGTACTATCAGCTCAGCATTATTCTGGTACCAAGTCTTGTGCCTAATCACGTACTCATAGTGCGATTGTGTGTATTCTGGTACTAAACATCTACCTATAGGATTTCGGTACCAGCATTCTGGTACCGGATTTGTACCTCGATTTTCGAGAAGATAACGATGAATATAAAAATTTGGAGACATGGGTTTTGTCCAGAGAGACGTTTCCATGTGGAGGTGTTACCCAAAATCCCCATATCTCACATGTGTGGACCTCCATCTCGGGGGGAACGATTCATCCTAAATCATTGCCAATTTTCCAGAAATTCTAAAGATCATGCCCAGATTCGTGGGAAATGCATTTCCTTGATTAGATAAATGGTTGTACTCGACCTCCATTGATGGAAAATGGTTTTGATTTGGATTGGATTGTCTAGATCTAAATTTGTAATGTAAAAATCATATAAATTGAGTGATGGCTCTAAGCCAAAAGAGGAGGAATTAGTATGCTACAAATTGGATTTTTGAACCAAATCTTTTTGTAAATTTATTTGTTGAAGATCAATGGAAGTTTGAATTCAATGATCCTATGTGTCTCTTAGCATTTAGCATCTTCTGATATAAAAGATTCCATGTTGGCATCAACAAGGGCCACCAATTGAGCTTAGTAAGCTCATTGTAAATTATTATTATAGATTTCTATTTTTTGTACTTGTTGTTTGATTTCATTTTGTATTTCACTATTATAATTGATTACTAAGTGTGGAAGTATAGGAACAGTTGGGATTCCATCATTCGCATTACATAAGCCATCAAATGGAACATCTCATTAAAACTTATGTTTCCTGTGTAGAAACGAAGTAATTTTCCAGAATTGCAAGATTGTATTAAATTTTTGTTTGTGATACATCAATTGATTTTGAAGAGTGTGCAGAATTAGATAAGAATTTCTTGCAAGTTTGAAGTGAGTTTTTACAGGAAATAAGATCAGACTTCACCTCTCACTTTCATGCACCATATAATGAAGCCTCTGAAATATATTGATTATTTTTTGTACTACACAGGTTTGATTGGAGTGAATAGAGTTATGATTGTTTTTTGTCTAAGAGTGAATTGTTGATTAATGTTTTCAATTGCTATAGGGAAAAAGATCTGAGTTCATCTCGTCGTTTCATGAGCCACTAATGAACAGACTTGTCACCTAAGGAAGAACCTTTTGATTCATTGTTTGCTTGAGAAGTTTTGTTATCAGTTTTCTCTTCTAAGTTTGAAGTTGCGTGAAGCATTTAGATATCCTAAAATAGAGTGTTAATTGTTGCTAGTTTAGTTTCTCTAGGATATAGAATCAAAGTTCATATTTTTCTTTCATGATCCATCAATGAACAAGTCCATCACCTAAGCAAGAACTTCAGATCATATGCTTGTTTATGATTTTTTCTTTCTAATTTCTGAATTGTGTGAAGAGTGTTATCTTTGAAGTGTGAAAACAGAGTATTGGTTTTAGATGGTTTTCTTGATTGAGCTATACTCATCAGACATAGGAACCTATCTATTATCGGCACATATAGTGCATCAACTCTACTGATTATGAATCTTGGTTGATAATTTATGTTTGGTAATATATTATGCAAATAATTGCACCAACAATGGTATTCGAACATGAGATTTTAATGAAAAAACAGACTTGGGATCTCACGACTCTTCCACCAAGGAAGAAACCCATTACCTACAAATGGGAGTACAAGGTAGATGTTTCACTTGACAAGTACAAGACACAATTGGTTGCAAAAAGGTTCTCTCAATGGGAGGGAATTTAATATGAGGAAACCTTTTCTCTTATAGCAAAGATAAGCACCATCCAATTAGGTCTATCCATGACAACACAATTTGGATGGAAGATCCATCTAATGGAACTGAAGAGTGCCTTCCTCAATGGATATTTGGAGGAAGAGGTCTACATGTATCCACCATAGGGGTTTCAGGTTCTAGGGAAAAAGGATCTTGTTTGCATACTTAAGAAGGCTCTATATGGCTTGAAGCAAGTACTTTGGGCATGGTACATTAAAATTGATAGGTACTTGGATGAACATGGATTTCAACGAAGTCCTTCATATTCCAATCTATACATCAAAAGTGTTGGCAATGATATCATTCTACTGGTCATTTATATATATGACATCATTGCTACTAGCAATTGGGCAAGTGCTATTGAAGATATCAAATCTAATACGAGTAAAGATTTTAACATGACTAATATAGGCCTCCTACACTATTATCTATATGTAGAAGTGTGGCAAGTAGGTAGCAATGTTTTTGTCTCACAATAAAAATATGCTATGAGGTTGCTTGATAGATTCAAAATGATAGATTCCAAAATCTCATCTATGCCTATGGAGAAAGGGATAAATCATTCAAAAATACTAACTCAAAGGAAGTTAATGATTCAGTCTACAAGCAACTAGTGGGGGGATTGATATATATTACAACCACTATGTCTTCTTTGAGTTATGTTATGAGATTCATTTCTAAATTTATGA
This sequence comes from Picea mariana, assembly GCA_032191745.1. Taxonomy (NCBI): domain Eukaryota; kingdom Viridiplantae; phylum Streptophyta; class Pinopsida; order Pinales; family Pinaceae; genus Picea; species Picea mariana. Next base: position 81,965 of record JASDQU010816329.1, read on the forward strand.
CAATGTCAAAGGTAGAGCATTAGACTATAGCAAAGAGAGTGGATATATTTGAAAGATGCACTTTACTTTGGCATTCTATATAGAAAAATAAAAGACCCTAAGCTTTGTGGATTTACAGATCCATATTGGGAAAGTTGTGTGGATGATATAAAATAAAAATCTTGATATGTTTTTAGCCTTGGCACAGGTGCAATCACATGGACCAACAAAAAACAAAATGCAATAGCCCTTTCATCAACAAAAGAAAAATATTGAGTAGTGAAAGGAGTGTGTGAGGCATGTTGACCCTATATGTGGCCCAACTAATATCTAAAATCTTGCAAAGAATGGAAAACCCATAAATACGTGTTGTTACATCATTACCATTCTATGTAATATAGACAGGGTTCTTGCTAGGAGATGTTTATTCAAGTAAAGGTTGATGCATGTTATGTTTCTCATAACATAATTATTTGGATTTGATTCATACATGAGTTAAATTTAGTTAAAACATGGGTGTAATTTTAATTGAGAAATATATTCACCAAGCATCTTGATTTTATGAGAATTACTCTTGAGGCATTTAAAACTTATCATGGAGAAATGTTTAAAGTTGATATTACAAGTTATTTTCGCATTAACTAAACAATATTGGAAAGAAATACAATAGTATCAAAGATTTAAAAGTGTATGGGTCAAATTTATTTGTAAAACCATGTGTTCATATCACATAACACAAGCAATTCATCAAGGTGACAAGGTTAAATGCACATCATATAGTTGGGCGTTGACATTAATGATGACATGATAGAATTCATAAGCGCATTTAGTATGGATTTCTTTTTGGATATGGTGATCTTGAGATGTGTTTAGGTTTCATGTGTTGTTATTCTCGTAAGCTGGTAATGGAGCTAGAAAATCATCCTATTCTCTGGCAATGAATAATTTAGGATGCATGTTGGTAAATTGACAACTAATTTGGAAGGAAATTTAAGGGGTAGAGTTGAGAAGGTTGAAAACGCACAGTTAGAAGGATTTTTCTTGTTGGCATTCAATGCTCAAGCTAAGGTACATTGGTTCTATTCTCTAACTGCAGACACCATAATAGTATGAAGTTGAAAGTTCATTCTTTAAGTTTGAAATGGCTCATTATCATCCTTTCATTCTCCCTTCATTCATGTCACTGTAATTTCRCTCTATCCTAAACATTTAGACTGAATATCGACTTGGGTTTTTCACTCAACACATTTACCTACTCTTTCTTTCATTTTTCCATCAAAGCATGCTTAAGATTTTATTATTACAAATGATACTTGCTCTGTCATACCATTCTCAACTATTTCCTTCATCATTRACTCACATTTTGGTTTGTCATGAACATAGCATGGGTATTTTTCCCTTTTCCCGTCACYTCCATACTCAATAGCTTACATTGTCAAATACCATGTGCATTATATGTATCATTTCCCATATTTATTGTGTTTGGATTGGGTTTTTAAAAAAAAATGTTTACAAGAAAAKTTTGCATGTATYACTACAACATATTAGTAATGATGAAATGCAAGAGGTTTATGTTACATATTTAATATGTTATAAATGAGACTTGAATGAACCAAAATAACAACTGGGTATGCCCTAAATGCTCTTTTTTCCCATATTTTTATGAAGATTTCCTTATTCTCGCTCCTACTAAAGAAATATGTATATACAAAAAGAAAATATGCATGTTGTTCAAAGCTTTTGAAAGGTCAAAAAAGAAGAATATCTAATATAAATGAAGCTCGCTTATGGCGAGTTTGTGCATATTATGTCTTCTTTTTATCTCTTCATAATTTCAAGAGTCCATAACCCGGAGCCATGGCTAAATTGTTTAAATGGATTTTTAATGAAGTATTATTTATTTATGTTTACATGCAGTCAATAGTGGATTGCGAGCTTGAAACATTTTATGGATTGGAAAGTAATATTATTTATGCAATTTTTAGATGAGTTTTTTCAACAACGGATCAAGGGGATCCCAGAGGGGACGAGGGAGAAGGCCAAATGTTATTTGGTAGGAGGGAAGGAATAATATAATAAGATTTTTTGTTCATTTCAATGCTAACTTTGATTAATTTAATCATTTGGCACAAACTAGGCACCTTTTCTTGGGTGGACAACAAGCTTTGCCTCAACCCTTGAGACCTATTAATGAACCTTTTCAACCTCATCCAAGTATAGTCTATATCCCTTTTCATCCACAACCTTTTCATGTCAATGAAGGATGGGAAGAAAATCAAAACAAGCTTGTCTCTGGAAATGAAAATTGGTCCAATATTCATGAAAAACATCCTTGACTTGGACTTGTTGTTTTTCCTATTGCCACTTCAACTAACTATTTTTTCCAAAATCAACCTTACATTGGGATAAAATCCTCCTCACTAAAGTTGCCAGAAAACAAAAACAAAAAATGGGAAAAAAACCCATTTTAAAGTCCTCAAACTCTGAATCTTCAAAATCTGATTTTGTTCACTCTAAGACAAGTACTAAGGAGATACAAGGGGAAAGTATGAAGGAAAATTCTCATCTATATATGTTTCTAGAAATATCTCAATATTGATACTTCTTGTTTATGATTACTTGGATGACATGGGGTGAAGTTTTGCCTTGGTTTGACATTCTTGAATTTTGACTATTAAAGACATTTTACTTTTGAAGGATCAAACTTTATATCATAGATATTTGGAGGAACAAGGCACTGATATAAATATATTATGATGACTTTCTAGACCAAGTTCACACAAAAACTTGAAAAGGTTATTTTGTCATAATTGATATATGAATCAATARAGATCGTTGCATTGTTTTCATGGTTGTGTTCATTTATGGTTTTAATTAATAATTTTAYTTTCATTTATTTTTGTCCTATTTAGAGCAGTTTCATTTTCTTTTTCATTTGTCCTTTGTATTTTATTTTTTTAAGTATGTAGTATTATTATTCTTTTATTTATTTACACATATATACATTCTTCTTGGAGAAAAACTTTAAAAATATAAAAAACATTTTAAATTATAAAAAAAATTCTAAATGCCAAAAAATCATGAAAGTGAAGTGTTCAACATGTATTTAAGGCCTAAAAATTAGGGTATCATTCCCACTTACATCACTTAGTCTTAAAAGGTTCGAGGTGTTTTTAATGAAACATTACAATTTTTCTCTCAACAAGGCAGTTTGACTCAAGAGGATGCTTTCATACATGAAGATGTAGCGAACAGAAGCAACACCCCTACTTTATGACAATCAAAGGGTGCTCAAACTAGTCAAGAATCCAATCTTCCACGAGCGTACCAAGCATGTTGAGATACATTTCCACTTCATCAAACAACATGCAGAGGATGGATCTATTGAGTTGCAGTTATGTCCCATAGAGATCCAAACTACAGATGTTTTCACCTAGCCTTTAGGTCTTGAAAAATATGTAAAATTTTGGTATAGCTTAGTGTAGTCGGTAGATTGACCATTAAAGGATGGTGTTAAAGTTATTTCAATTTCTCATTATTAATGTAATCACGATTTCCTTTTTGTGTTCGTGTTATCATTATACAATGTAGATTTGTATATTGAACATGATCCCAATGTGCCCAAACACCTAGGTATAAACTCTATTATAGACATATTGTAGTTGTAGAAACTAGTTATATAAACCAAGTGAAATTTAAAAAAAAAAAAAAACGGCTATATAAACCAGAAACTAGCATGCCTTGAATATAATTAAGATGAAGATTTGTTAAGTGGTGGTAATCACAATACACCAAGAACAGTTATTCAATTTCTTCTCTTATAATAGTCTAAAAATGAGAATACAATGCAATCTTGAAGCTCAAGGAAACAAGAGAGTTTGAAAAGAACTCAAGAGATCAAAGTGATGGAAAGTATATCTGCATTTCCTCACCTACCAAGACTAATTGCCTTTCACATACTTTCGATTCAACAAAAAATATGGTAGATAAGCAAAGCAATCTAAGCCATATGAACGTTTAAGAAAGCCCCATCATATGAACTGATATGATGGATCGACAGCTGCAATCTAAATATCATATGAGTTGGTTCGTAAATAGATAGTTGTGATAGTTTAGACCGTCTCTCGTTATCTCATAATAAAAAACATCGACATATTTATGTCAAGATTTGTTAGATTATAATAAAAAACATCGACATATTTATGTCAAGATTTGTTAGATTATAATTCATTTTGAATACACCTTTTTCATAAATATATTATGGTCTTTTTATTATATAAATTGTATTGTAATGAAAGTACAAACTGAAATTATTTTTTCAAGGTATTTTGACAGTGATTGTTTTTATGAACTAACAACATGAAATTAAAATTATTTGTTTTCTTAAATTATGGGATTTTTATTGAAATTTTCAAAATAATAAAAAATTGTGGTTAACATAAAAATATAAAATCATACATTTTAAAATAATATTTAGAAATTATTTTCTAAAAACATCAAACTCAAAATAAATATAGTGTTGAATAAGACATTAGAAATTATAAGCAAGTTTGAATATCTAATTTTTTGCTCTTAAATTCATTTTTTCACTTAGTTCAAAGCAATATAAAGCTTACTTTCAATATCTTTTTTCCATGTTAGTCCTAGCTGTAGTCATTGTAAAAATTAAGGTGTTGAAGACTACTAATTTTCCATTTTGTATCTAAATTCTACAAAGAACAACGTTGTACCATCTTTGCAAATATTTCCCCTGAAAGCATTACTTCAAACAAAGTCATCTCCTCTAGCACTAATTATGATGGAAGCACAATTATCAAATAGATTTGAATTCTCTTAAGTGATACAGGTTCATGTAGTTGTTTATTAATGACCACTTTTTAATGCGGTTAATTTTTATCAATTACTTGACACCATGTTACCAAACTGGTAGGCAAATTGTCCATAAAATTTGAGCCTTAGCTTTCTCATAATAAACACAGCATGTTTATTATTCAATAGAAATTAATACAACATTTTTAAATAATGTTCCTCTCATTAAAATCTCCTTAAGATCAACTGAATTATTATTGTTAAGTTCTTATCCTTAATATTAAATAAAGTATTATTGTCATAAAGTTCTTACATTAAAGATTCAATGAATTATTCCAAATTTCCAAAAGTGAT
>JASDQU010816330.1:5273-34316 GCA_032191745.1 Picea mariana
CTCAATGATGAGTTAAAAAAGGATTTTTATTTTAATGAAATCTATTTTTGCATATTTATTAGAAATATTAGTGATATGAGCAAGCACAAAAGGCATAAAGAGAATCTACCATTCAATAATAAAATGAAACAAATATGGCATGTGTGGGGTTCTAGAGTGGACATATTTATTAGAAATATTAGTGATATGAGCAAGCACAAAAGGCATAAAGAGAATCTACCATTCAATAATAAAATGAAACAAATATGGCATGTGTGGGGTTCTAGAGTGGACATATTACAACAATTGGACATATTACAACAATTGATGGCTACTTGTGAAATCTTAGAGAAAAGGAGAATCTTACTGTTTTAAAAAATGTTAATTTTATAAAGGAACTTGCTCTCATAAAGGATAACAAACACATTACAAAGGAGGAAATGGAAGAAGAATTGGAGAGAAAGAAGGAAGGCTTGAGATCATAGTTTAATAGTCTCATGAGTTTTCCTAAAACAAAAATAAGAAAATGGCTCATAGAATTTGTAAATAAATAATAACACAAAGCATGTTTATGTATCTTGTGATCAACATTCCAACCTAAATTCCATTGAAATTCAATCACTTTCACTCCAGGTGAAAGAGGAAATTAGTATGGGCCCATTGAGTGAATATATTGAAATATGGGTAAATAAAGTGACGGAGATGATAACCAAAGTTTAGTATGTCAATGAAGCTTGTTATGAGATTTTGTAAGTCCCAAAATAGTTATGGCAGCCAGAGTTCCTAGAGCATCAAGATTGTATAAAAACAAGGTCAATTGGAGAACAGGGGGTTCAGATTTTGAGCACTTTTCCTCTACATTTTTGTGAGTATAGATCTACAATATTTCACCTTTCTCACTCCTATTCAATTATTCATCTAGTCCTTTTTCTCTATAAGATAGTGTCATTAGGGATAACTTCTAACTAATTCTCTTTCATTCTTCCAAGTCTTTATACTTTTGGTCCATGAGAACCACATGTCATCCAATAAGAGAAAAACACACACATTCATAATGTTCATTTTGGGTGATAGGAGTCATGTAATGCCTTAGGAAAACATTATTTATAACTTTGAATACCTTTCATTTGGAATAAAATTGTTGTTATTTTAAAATATCCATAGAAATCTACTAAGGGGCACCTTGTTTTTATGGTTTTAGACTTTTTATTATAAAGTAAAAGCCTTAAGCATGTGTTTCCTTCATGTCCCTATAATTTAAATGGAAAAACCATTTAAAGCTTTCTAAAAAGAACAATGTTGTCTCTATGTTTTCTTGTTAATATAATATGTTATCGCACAGATTGTAGTTTGGGAAAATCCCAACCCAAACCAGAAAGGTGTGACAACTATGGGAGTATTTACCCATTGTCACCTTAGATAACCACTCCCCTAACATTAGTGATGATGAAATCACCACAAGGGGAGAATATCGGGTCACCCTAGGAGGATTGATATGGAAAGTGAAAGGATATTAGAGATGCCCCTATAGGTCAAGATCAAATGTGGAGATGAATCTTGGGAAAGAATCTTGTGAGAGGGTAATTGGTTGCCAAAGGTGATGTACCTGCAAAACAATGTTAGCCCTGCTCAGAACAAGACAATATATATTGATAGATTCTTCAAAACCAAGAGGGATTCAGAAAGAAATCTTGTTGCCCAAATTGCAGCAGTATGTAAATGTATATATCATCAACAAATGATAATAAGAGCTGCAAATTTAACCACCAAAATCAATTACAAGATGTTGAAAACAAATCTAGTAATAACTAGATAAACTTCCAATCATTAAAGTAAGACTTTGATGGTGATTAGAGGGTTGTTGGTCATTATTATCAACAATATTTGTAACAGCCTTATGGATGTATCAAAACATTTATACAATAGAAACCTCTAGCCACCAAACTTAACAAGAAATCCACCCAAAAGATAACTAGCAACTAGTAGATTAATTATAGCAGCTTGCAAGTGAATTTTAGTGGTGGAATAGTGAGTAAACAGTGAGATAAAGATGAGTTTTTTTCATCCCTATTGGATGTAGCATAAATTTATAACAACAATGAGAATCAATTGGATAATTAGGATTCCCCTAGGGCACAAGAAATCTTATAGCATGTAGAATTAGATCCAACTTAAACAATTGCAATATCTAAAAAATTCTCGTATACCAATGCATGAATATAAAATCTCCAATACAAGTAGATTAATGCTTTATCTATTGGGTTATGGAGTCTCTTGTGTTGAACTAGGGTTTGTTACTTCTCTAGGAGTGTAATCTTTTTTACTCCCTAGAGAAAACTAACCTTAGCAAGGTAAATCTACAAGGGTGTAATCCCTTTTACCCATCATAGTAACCTTTGCAAAATAATTTTTTCAATGACAATAAGGATAGATATTGATGGAGGGTGTATTCCCTTATAATCCTCCAAATATTTTGACAAATTATACTTGAAACAAGAAGAAACAACCCAATATGCAGAAAATTCCTTACCAATTTTAAGAGGTAACATGAAAAACCTTTCTTTATCAAGAATATTCCATCACAATTGCAAAGAGACAAGAATCAAGAGATAGTGCCTTAGCATTTTCCTCCAATAAAAAAGTAAAGGATCCACAAAGCATCAAGAGAGAGATAGAGAAAATTTCCCAAGTATGGAGAAATTTTCATCTAAATAGTATGTAATTATCAAGTGAGAGTTATGATCAAATGAAATGAAAGTGACCTTTATTTATATGAGGTCACTTGAAACAATTTGTCCACATTCTAATTTTAAAGAGGAAAAATTCATTAATTTGACCTTACAATTTTCAAAATACAAAATACATAAAATAAATTCCCCTTTAGGGGTGACGTCATTCTCTATAAGGGTGATGCAAGCCTCTAAAATGAGACTTTTTGCCTCATGGTGGAAGTTGTTGGGCCTCCAAAGGCCATGTGTCTTGCCATCAAGTTCTCTAGTGCAATCCATGTCTCTCTCTCTCTCCATAAAACCACACCACATCACCATCAAACCCCATCAAAACACTAGCCTCCATGTCACATCTAGGGCATAAAGGTGAAGTCCTAGGCCTCCAAAGGCCAATGTTGAGGTGTGAGAGGCCACAAAGTGATCATCTCATGGTTTCCAAGTGCCTACAAAGGAAACATTCATCCTCCCAAGTGTGCAATGAGAGGGGTGCATCATCCAACCTATGGGATGAAAKCCCCTATGAAGGTCCAAGTAACCTTRTGCCTCCATGGAAAAGATTTCACCCRACAAGGTCCTACAAAGACAAACAAGTATGTCGTCCAAGGGTCCACAAGTCACATGTATCATGCTAAGTAAGCCATATATAATAAAATAACCACCCAAAAATGCAMATCAAATCCTCCCTTTTCAAAACAAACAAATTCTCAAAGACCTTATACAACTTGCTAAATTTAACTATGGGAGGGTTGTCATGGTGCCCTATTGGGTAGATCATTCCCCAAGTTAAGGATTGTTTCCAAAGAACACCCTCCCTATGTCATGTGGAAGAGTATGAGGTAATGGGGATGTGACTTTTGGGCATGGACTTTCTTGACATACAAGGGCTCATATTGTCTCATTTATGGGTGCCTTTGTAGAGGGTGTATTGCATCCACGTTGTTAATGCAACCTTTTTCCAATCCCTTTATTTTCCATTAATTGATTAAGGTTAGAAAATTGAGTACTATCTACAAGGGAAATTAAAGGGTATTGCAATGCCACTTGAATCTAGGAACACAATGAGTGCCATGTGCAAGGAAAGTAAAGGACACCGCAAATGCATTCTCTCAACAAGCAAGACATTTATTAGTTATGTGTTTTATTTTACAGGTCCTTGAATTTTATGGAGAAGAAATTCATTTCTCTCAGGACCTTAGTGTGAGCATTTGGAGGATAATTTGTTGGATTTTATCTTTTTCCAGCTACAAGCCTCTAGGCCTTTAGCTCCTTCTTCCCATGAAATGAGGTACAAGTTGTTCTTGGGTCAATATACCTGAAGACCAAAAAGGTGAGGGAAAGAAAGGGAAGAAGTGTGGAAAGTGATTAGTATGTGGGGGAATGGTACAATGACCCTTCAAGGGGACCCCCTAGTAGCAACCCTTTTCCTAAGGGTGACCCAAATACTAGGACAACATGTCAACCACCAAGGTGAAATTAGGCAAAAGGCATAATTTCCAAGCAAACATTTTCAAAATCAAGAAAGGAACCTTTTCAACATGTTCAAATTCTTCAATTATTAAAATGTCACTTACCATGACACCAGACTTGTTACCTCATGGATAAAGAATTGTTGTCCTCTCTCAGCCAATATGGTGTACAGGATATTGTTGTTGTTGATCAGTGGTGATGTCTGGTAAGAGCAGGGGATTTTCCTTCTCATCTAACTCTCGACACTCCATGTATGCAACCTTCGATCCTTGAGACATCATCTCCTTAGTTACCCATAGAAATGGGGGGTAACATCTAGCTCCTACTTGGGGACATGTGCTTGTTGTAGAGTGAATGAGGACCTCAAAATTTCCTAGTAAGACTTGTGACTACACACACTTAAACAAAAAAATCATTGGGATATCAAAGGTGGTGCACTCACCCCTTTATTCATATGATCAAAATTTCAAAAATCCAACCATGCATTAAAAAGAAAATTTTTCATTTTTTTCAAAATTTTCTAACTAGCCTGTATCATGATTCAAGAAAATGAAGTAAAGAAACTATCCATAAATGAAAATAAATCAATATGTAAATGAAATCTAAACATATAATACTAAATAAATGCAACTAAACTACCATGAGAAAACAAATTAAAATGCAAGAAAGTGAATGGCCTACCTACTTACCTAGGGTTGGGGCCCTGGAATCAAACCTTAACGATGTCAGGTGAAATCGTACAACCAATGCAACCAAATTATCATCCCATAAAGGAATCTCCCCCTGTGCTTAATTACATAATACAATGGAGATAAGTCAAGCATGTAATAATAATGAGCATAAATATGCATGTGATCAAACATAGAAAGCAACTCATGGAGGTGGTTTGGAGGAAAACAATCATGCTGGAAAGAATGGCCACAAGCTTGATCCACCCATATCTGAATAAGACTACCATATATATATTATGGTTCATCTTATTCCTCACTCACATGTCATCACTTTCTAAATACTGAGAGGATATAATAGATAGGAAGAAAACCACATGGCTTCGCAAAGAATAAAATAAGAGATAAGGGACAACCTCATATCTGGAGAAAGAAATCTTCTCACCACTGAAAAATTGTTGCCTCTTCATCTTCCTGCCATGTCAACAAGGAAATGTTCGATGACTTATGGTTGATTCGGATGAAATGGAGAAGTGTTTTCATCAGTCAACAGGAACGGCCAATGGTCGATGAGATGATGGCCAGGTCGACCGAAATTGAGAGAGTGTTTTATCCACCAATGGGAATCATTGATGGTCGATGATTAACAATCAGGTTGATCGATTTAGAGATATGTTGTAATAAGTTCCCAGGGAGAAGGGATTACGAACGATATTCAAGTAAACAACTTAGGAAGTGAGGAAAAATCAATGGTCTATATCTCTTCCAATTTGAGATTGATGGTGTAGATTGTTGCCACATAGGTAAGACTGTCCATTAGTTTAAGATATAAAAAACTAAGTATGAAGCCATTTTCTTATTTTGGCCATAACTAGAGCATATTTATTCAGATTGAGATGAAACTTATTGATTTTTTCCAGGGAGATGAGATATACAAAAGCTCCATTGAAGGCCATTGTCCAATTCTATTTGGATTTGTCAAAAATCGCAAAATAGTGGTTTTTAAAGATTTGGGTCCAGATCATTGACAAAGGTCCATATTAAGAAGCAAATATTGGAGAGAGTCTAGAAAGAATACATAGAAATAACCCATGAAGGAAATGAATAAATTCTATGGGAATTGGAATAGGCCAAAATACATTATTTTGGGCCACTTTTTAGGGGGTTTTGAGTTTTTTAGAGGAAAAGTGACCCCGGATCAAAAAAATGAAAAATTTTATTTATTCAAAATTTTATATACTCATTAAGAAAAAAAACTCTGGTTTAGCGATTTTTTCCCCAGAAGTGCACAGATTAAGAGATAGCCARTTTTGCTAAAAATTCCAAGTTTGGAAAAAAGGGTAAAGTTGTCATTTCCATATTGATGTAGTATTTGATCGGAGAATTAGATTACAAATATGAGAGTTGTTATGAATTCCCTATAATTATTATTATCTATGTCGTACACAAAAGTTTCTCTATTTCCTGACATATTTTCTTTTGCAGTTGAAAAAAATTGGCCTTTCAATGAAATTACACTAGTGGAGAAAGTGTACAAATGGGGTGAAGATGGGTTTTTCAGGAAGCCATAACTTTCAACTCATAGATCGAATTGAGGCAGGACTATATTCGTTGGAAATATGATTCATGGGATAATATCATATAGTTATTATAATTTGGAGAACTATGATATAATTCTTCATGAATTGAGCAGAAAAAAGGAACTGTAGCATTAATTGACAAATATTTTATAATATGCATACTTCTGACAAAAATGGTCGCTTGCACATTTTGCAAAATCAGTGGATATAAACCTATCAGTTCAATATAGTAATTGATATTCGGCACATGGAGGAAGGATAATGATCCTTTAGTCATGATAAAGAAGTCAAAGGTCAAAATATCAGTGTTGGTAATGCAAACACAGAATCCAATGGGCATTGGAGCAAAGCAAAGCCATAAACTTTAATAGAGAGTGTGAGAACCCTGAGAATAGAAGTGTAGAGTTACAAAGTATACAATGAGAGTATGATGAGAGAATAAAAACAAATAAATTCTCAAATGATGCAAATCCTAAATCAGTTGCATAGGCAAGCAAAGAATGGATCAAACTCAAGGTAGGAGGAAGAAGGCATACATCATGAAAGAAGAGATAATTACAGAAGAACTAGTCATTTAAGAAGTGCTAACATAACTCATAGAAATCACTCACCTCCTTACTCAGCAAATAAATTTTATGCGTCTGAATATTCCATAAGCAATCCATAAGTGTCTCCTATTAGGCACCAACGAAGAAGACATGAATTGGATAGTTTACAAGGAGACCTTAGGAAGATTAATCCACCATTATTTTATGGTGAAAGAGAAAGGGAATATGATTTTGAAGCATGGTTGTTGGGAATAAGAAATTACTTTCAGTTGCATAACTACTCCTCCAATCTAGAAGCCAGAATTGTCACATACCATTTGCATGGAAAAGTTGATATGTGATGGGATCAGTGGAAGAACGTGGAGCACATTAATGAGAGTGGGATCACTTCGAAGCAGTTCAAGAGATATTTTCAAAAGGAGTGCCTTTCAGAGAACTTCTATGATAATAAAATGCAAGATTTCTTTGAACTCAAGTTAGGAAGAATGATGGAAGAATATGAAAATAAGTTCTTAGGGTTATTGAAGTATGAGGGGATTATTAAGGATGAGAAGGTGAATATACAAATATTATTGAGTGGGCCACCATCTTTTTATAAAGAGAATATTCGATATGATGAGACTAGTACTTTGACAGAGACCATTATAAAGGCTAAGTACCTATATGAGCAAGGCAAGGGAAGAGAATCCATGCAGAAATATTGGAAGGATAAGAAGAAAGAGAAATACGATTAGAGAAGAAAGAGATTCAAGCCTCCTTTCAATAGAAACAGTCCAAATACAAATCAATAAGAAAAATCTACTAAAAATGAATCCAAGAAGGAATACTTCTTGGAAAAAAAGGGAAGACCACCAATCCTGATGTTGATCATGGTGCTACTTGTACTTGGAATTGGATTTCTACAAAATATCATGAACTTGTTGTTGGATGTGCTGGATTCACTCAACAAATTTGACTGCTCGATCAACCTTGGTCTGAGCATGGGAGGTATCTTCCTGTGTAGTTGCAATTGGTAGAGCTACGTCAATGGGGGCCAATGGATAGAAGAATACTTGAAAAGGCATGTGGAAAATAGATTTTTGGAGGGATCTGTTGTAGCTATGTTAAACATAAGGAAGGATTTCATCCCATGTGCGTGGATGTTTGGAATTGTASATCCTCATGATATGAAAAATCATCATATTGACTACCTATGTTTGTCCATTAGTCTATGGGTGGAAGGAAGTCRATTTGGTTAGCTTGGTGTCCATCATTGACCATAAGTTGGACCAAAAGGTGCTCAAGAACCTATTGTCTCGATATGAGATAATGGTTCGTGGGAGCCCAAAATGAACCCAAACATGTTCAAAGAAGAGCTTGGCGGTGGCCTCGGCTGTGATGCTCTTCTTAGAGGGTGCCAACACTGCCATCTTAGAGAATCGATCAATGACCAAAAAGACACAATCATTCCCATKCTTGGTTGAAGGAAGACCAGACATGTAGTCCATGGAGATGGACTCCCAAGGTCTATCCGGAGTAGGAAGAGGGGTGTATAGTTCCTATTTCTTGATGGCAGGCTTGGCAATGGCATAGGAAGTGCAAGATCTGATGTACTTGCTTACATATTTTCAAAGCTTTAGCCAATTAAAATGMTTTTACAATACTGCCACGGTTTTKTCRATAACAAAATGTCTCACTGCCCAATTGTAATGAGCTTCCCAAATTAGCTTTTCACGTTCTCTTGAAGGAACAAAGAGATGGCTTAGATTAGCAATCCATCATGGAGATGAAAGTATGGAACTATTTTTCCCTCTCTCTATGTCTGATAGGTAGCAGCAAATTCAAATCCATTATTGTATAATTTTGGCCACCCAAACATCTCATGCCCACAAGAGTTAATAATTATGGTTAGCACCACAACTGGGGGTAGACTGAGGCAATCTACGACATGGTTGGTGCTGCCCTTATTTTACTTTCTGTTCAAGTGGAGTTGTTGTAGGTACATGGACCACTTCCAATGGAGGTCATTTTGTAACTTCCCTTGTGTCTGCATGAATTGCAGAGGCTTGTGATCAGTGTGGACAATCGTTTCCTTCCCCAGAATCTAATGCTTCCACTGTTGACATGCCTCCACAATGGAGTACATCTCTTTGTCGTAGGTGGGGTATCTGTGAACATAATCATATAGTTTTTCATTGTGGTAGGACATCAGATGCCCATGTTGAGTGAGGACTGCACCAATAGAACAATCTGAAGCCTATGTCTCAATCTCAAATGGTTGTTGTCGGTATGGAAGAATAAGGATTGGTGCTGAGCAGAAGCAGAATTTCAAAACCTCGAATTCTTTATGTTGGGATGTAGCCCACACAAACTTGGCCTTTTCTCGACCATTGGTCACCTGTATTAGGGCCCAAGTGATATGAGAGAACTCCAACACAAACCTACGGTAGAATTTGGCAAGGCCCGAGAAGTTGTGCAGCTCGGTCATTGTCTTCGGGGACGATCAATCACATATGACTTGAATCTTGGTTGGATCCACATGCACACCTTGTTCATCCATGATGTATCTCAAATATTATATTATCTTCATGCCGAAGGAGCAAGTCTCCAAATTGGAATATAACTTGTGCTATCATAGGGTTCCCAAGACTTGCTAAATATGCTTCAAATGTTCCTCCCAGGTTTTGTTGAATATGAGGATGTCATTTAGATATATGACCACAAAGGAGTTTTTGAATGACCAAAATATGTCATCCATCATCCGCATGAATGTGGTCAGGGAATTATTCAAGATGAAAGGCATGACCAAACACTCGAAGAGACCTTCTTTAGACTTGAAGGTTGTCTTCCATACATTAGTTTGCTTAATCGACACTTAGTGGTAGCCTGACTTCAGATCAATCTCACTAAAAAACTTGGCTCGCTTGAGTTGATAAATAAGATCATCAATCTAGGGGATTGTGTATTGGTTCTTGATTGTGATCTTGTTCAGGGATCTGTAATCAATACAAAGTCGCCATGTCCCGTCCTTCCTTTTTACCAGAACAAATGGGTTTCCCCAAGGTGGGGAGATTGGTTTGATGTGGCCCTTTAGAATTATCTCTTGGATCCAACATTTAATTTATTCATTCTCCATAATAGAACGCTTGTACACAGGGCCGTTAAGAAGAGGAGCATCGGGTGTCAAATCAATTGAGTGTTTTACCTGACAATGCATAGGCACCCCAGTGGGTGAGACAAATATGTCTTTGTGCTCTTCTACTATCTTTTCCACCTGTTTCTACTATGTGGAGAGACCCTGTGCAGAGGTTTTGGTAGTTGCATTGACCTTCCATTCATCTTTCGATCAAACCATAAAAAGGACAAATCTCTTAGTCTAAGAGACCACCTTTCTGCACTGCTTCGTGGAGATCAAGGAGACTGTAATAGTTGGGGCTGCCTCTGGTACCCTGTAGGGTTGATCTCCCAAAATAATAATGACACTATGGGGCCTAGATTCATAAAAAACATGAAGCTTCCACATATATGGTTAGCCTAACAAAAAATCACAAACTTCAAGGGGGGGGACATCACACAATAACTTGTCTTTGAAGGGTTTGATGCCATAGTGCAGGAGACATTGTTGGTTGATGTGGAGGTCTCGTCCTTGGCTGAGCCAACCAATGGTGTATGGTTGAGGATGTTGTGTCATTTCCAGGTTCAATCTCTTGATGACCTCTACTGATATTAGGCTATTTTGGCTATCGTTGTCAATAATGAAATGGAGCGGGGTCCCCTTCTTCAAGCTCCTTGGGTTCCTCTCGTTGAACTTTCGTGGTAGCATTGGTGACATTGGATTCTACGGCAGTGATCCATTTTCACTTTTCCAGTTATAAATTAGATTTTGAGCTAGCATCCGACCTTGAGGATTTTGTCTCAGCCAACAATAACTATTTGGAGTGACATTCATTGGTATTGTGCCAAGGGATTTTGTGGAAATTGCACCACTTTCCAGTCTCCTTCAACTTCCCATTACCCTTCTTTGTTGGTGGCTTGGGCTAGTTTTCTTGGGATTGGTCATCCTTGCTCTATATTTTTCCCTGGGAGATAAGGCCACCCTTATCAGGCTTCTGCTACGATGGGTTTGCAAAAATGAAATCTCGCTTATTTTTTTTCTTGAACTTTTGCTCGATTTTGAAAACATATCGGTAAGCGGATCCAGTGAGGATATGTCCAAGAACTCAATATCTGTTTAGATGTCCCTATCTGGGCCACTATGGTACTTCAAAACTAGGTGTCGCTCAGATTCTTTAATACCAAGCTTTGTGCGCAAGGTATGGAAGACATTGGTGTACTCTGACACCATTTGGTCTCTCTCCTGACGCATAGTTTTCCATCTTGTGTACGAGTCATCATCGTTTCTAACATGGTAGTATTGTTCCTTGAGGGAATCAACATAAGTCGTCAAAGTGGGTCCTGGCCCAAAAATTGCATAGTCATCTTCAACATGTTGCTCACAGTAAGTCTCCCACCAATMTATGACATGGGGAAGGGCTTTAAAGAGCACAAAGGTGATTTTCTCATTGTTGGAAAAATTTTGGACATAGAAATAACCCTCTAGCAGACTTAACCATTTTTCAAAGCTTCGACGTCTAYCTGACCTTCAAATAAAGGATTATCAAAGTTAACTTGTACATTAAAGGGTGTTKCACCTTCGAAGTGACCGCTGGTTAAAGGTGTCTCCATCGCTATTAAAAKTTGGCGAAGGATCTAGGAGAAATTATCCATCATCTCRTTCCTCTGTCGCGTGAGGGATTCCTCAAGCAACAACTTGATAGGATATCTTGCTCTGTCTTTTGATATTTTTGGTAGTTTCAGGAGGTATTAACCTCCACGTATAACCTTGACAAGACTATAATATTCTGGGAAGCAAGAGAAACCCTAAAATCCTTGGACATAACCCTAGAAGACAAGTCAGCTGAAGAGAATAGTTAATATTGAGTTTCTAGCCTCCATAAAGAGAAGTTGGCCCAGACAGTTAAGGAAGAGTAGTATAAATACAGGATTCTGGAGCTCATTTGGACACACATATCTCGCAACTGCAGAAATTCAGTAAGTGCGCAAGTTTGGAGAGTAGTTGCAATTGCAACTACTGCAACTAGTATTTTTGGTTTTAGGCTTGGACTTTCTGTTGGTTATGGTTTGGAATTTCTTCTTGGTATTCTAGCTGTAGAGAGTGGTATGTTACCTTGATTGGCTTTTGGACCTAAAGTTTTCTTCCATAATTATTCTCCCTGTCAAGGTTAAGGTGCTCGAGGGTGGCTTCGGCCTATGGTTGGGTGACAATATTTCTATATTGTCCATGGTTAAACGAGCACACCTATTATTTATAACAGTTTATGGGCCCACACTATCTTGGGAAAGTCTAACTGTTGGAATATATATTGGGAGGATTTTCTCAATTACAGTAGCAGTTGGAGTCAAAGTTTTTGTTGCAGCAATGAAACCTTAACCATCTTATTAAGGCACCTTAAGTGAAGAACTTGACCTAGTTCTTGGATATCCTAGTGCACCTTAGCCTAGCGCACCTCCTGGTACTCTCAACAAGATAAGATGTCAAGTTTGATTTTTTGGTCAAAGTCAAAGGTTGACCAAGTCAAAGAAGTCATGACTTACTCTATGAAGTCAGAAAACAAGTTAGAAGGGGCTTCTAACTTCAGAGCATAGAAGATAAGGATTGATCTCGTCCTTTCCAAGAATAAAGTGTTGGATATTGTGAAAGGAAATATTGTGGAACCACAGTTTGAAGAAGGAAAAGAGAAGGAAATTCATAACATCACAGTTATGGAGAAGTTCAAGAACAATGAAATCAATGCAATGAGTATCATAGTAGACTCTGTAAAAGACCACTTGATACCTTACATCTCTCATCTTGAATCATCTAAGAAGATGTCTAATTCCCTAACTAAACTCTTCTAAGTCAGAAACATTGGACAAGTAATGAGTCTGAATAATGAGCTCTGTGACATGAAAATGAATGATGATGACAAAATAACATCATACTTGGTAAGAATATCTCAGTTAAGATATCAACTACAAGCTATTGAAGAAATCATTTCAGAAAAGGAACTGGTAAATATAGTACTCAATGGTCTTCCCAAGGCATTGGATGCATTTTCCGCAAGCATGAACACAAGAAAGGAGTATCCCACATTTGAATAACTTTGGACTTGTTGTGCACAAGAAGAATCAAGGATTAGCGCAAAAAAGAAATTCCAAAGGAAAGATGATGATCAAAACTCAAAACAAAGTTCAATAAATTCAGGAATAAGAAGACGTTTGACTCAAGGAAGAAACCAAATCAAGAAAAGGATATGTCAAACATACAATGCTTAAACTGTTGAAAATATGGTCACTACAAGAATCATTGTCATGAGTTAAAGAAAAGGAAGGAAACACACAAAACAACATTTGTCAAAGAAAAGGAACCCTCAAAGAAAGTCAAGGTAACAATATTCTTCAAAGTTCTTGTACATACCATGTTTACATAGTTTTTGTACATATCATGCATATCTATTTCTTAGAAGATAAGATGTTCAAGTGAAACAATACCTATGGAAGAATAACAAGATAAGGATTTCTATCACGATGACTACAAGTCAAGCAATACACATGAAAAGATGAAGTATGTTGACAATGCTTGGTAACAATTCATGTGGAAGCTATTATATAAGTAACAACTTCCAAATAAGCCGAAATCATAATCAAAATTGAAGAGACCCAAAAGAAGTCAAAACAGAAAGAAGTAAACAATCAAGAGGAAATTAGAAAAAGACTTGTGACACTTTGCAGAAGGAAATAGGGATGCAGATGGAAGCATGGACTCTCTTAGGTGGAGGGAGATGATTACAGAATTCCAAAAGAAGAGCATGCATTCATGCATGAAGCAAGGATTAGGAGGGAGCTAATCCTAAATGATATGATCCATTAAGGATTATGAAGTATATGTCCATTTTCCCATTGAAAGTAGCAGTCGTGATAAGCATAACGTGTTTAGAAGAAGTCTTCTTCGAAAAGAAGCCTTAAAGTATCCTTGGTTGTCCATATACATCCATGATCCCATGATGAAAGGAAGAAGTTGGAATCTTCAGGGCATGGAATCTATAGAATACTCCATGGACCCAAGAGCTAAAGAGAAACATGAGAAGGAACATGAAGATTCCAAGAAAGAAAGAAAATCCAAAATGACCAGTTATTATACCGAGAATCACAAAGACTACCAGCTTGGTTTGAACCCACTAGAATAAAATGAGCAAAAGAAATGGAAGTTATGATAGAGAACAATGTATGTAATAAAATGTGAAAAAGACTTATGAATGGAAGAATTGCAATATTGAGAGGTTCTTCTAGAAGGAGGGAGAGGACTATGACAACATCTTGTTCCAGTAAACCAAATATAGCTCTTGTAGTATCCATGGATTGGAATTTACATGTAAAATATTGTTCTTCCCAATAAATCAAGTGAGAAAGAAGCTTATACCAGAAAGAGACCAATGTATGCAGATATAAGAAGAATCTGTATGGATTCAAACAAATTGATGCAGATTATCTCATATACAACAAAAGCGTGGTGAAAAATTTCTATGACAAAGATAGTGTATCAAAATAGTTACTCAGAAGTCTGAGATGATGGATTGCTAATCCATGGAAAACTCTCTTGATAACAGAAGAAGTGCTACTTGGATATGTTTCATTTTGAGCCTTGCCACGATATCATGAGCTAGCAGGAAGCAAAAGTGTTGAATTCGTCCATGATGTATTGTAATGATCAGAGCTATATGAATCCTTTAGAGAAAACCAATGTTCCATGATAGACCGAAGTACATTGACACCAAGCATTATATTCTCCATGATGAAGTCCATAAAAGAGAAGTGGTTCTCCAATATATCTCCATAGATGCACAGATAGTAGATATTTTGGTAAAGCCTCTATCCAAGATGAAAAGTTTGCGTACTTAAGAGACAAGATGGGGCTCATGGAGACGAATTCCTTATTGAAAAAAGAAGAGATTAATCCCAGGTTGGGAGGGAGCACTGATATGTTATGGACAATCATTTTTCAGTTTGAAAAATGGTTCAGGATGAGAAATTCCTTTCCAGTTCAGAAAGTGGTTTGAGATTTTTGACGGAAAAGCATTTTTCAGTTCCGAAAATGGTCCAGATCGAACAATCATTTTCGTAATGAAAATGGTCTGATAGATTGTTGATGTACCATAGACCATGATTCCCCTTGTGGCGAGTGTGGGGGAATGGTCTAGGACAGTCATTCTTCTTGGAAGTCACTCTGAGCAGTGGTCAAGTAGAATGGTCCGCCTTGCCGGCAGTCATTCTTTCAAAGTTCATAGTTGTGAGAATTTTTGAAGAATGGTCCATTTTGGAGGTTGGTGTAGGACAACTATTTCCATTAGGAAATGGTTCGGACAGTCATTCCCTATGGAAGACTCATTCTATCCAAGTTTCACAATGATTAGTGTCGGAGGAATGGACCAGTTAGGTGAATGGTCCATGTTCAACAATTAGGGACAGACATTCCCTAAGGTAGACTCATTCTCTCCAGGTTGCACTATGATTAGTGTCGAAGGAATGGCCCAGTTAGGTGAATGGTCCAGGTTCAGAAATTAGGGACAATTATTCTTCTATGCTTGAGAAGAATAGTTCAGATATCCCATGGCTGATGTTTTACCTCCTGCGGGCAAATGCTCTTCTAGATCTCACAAATGTGAGTGGAAGTGATGCAGGAGCATCTCTCCACGTCATCCAGCCAGCCAGCTAGCCATGTCAGCACGTGCATTCAAGGCTAAAGAGAGGCGTAGCCCTCACCTTTAATTTTGTAATTGAATGTAATTTAATTGCTTAGGCTATTAAGCCATAGAGCCGTGCCTTTGTGCAGGCATTAGAGTAGGTAGACTTTAAATGTTTGTAAGGCTGAGATCTAGATCCAGATGCTGGACTAGACAGCCCATTCAATGTAATTGAATAGGGTAGGTGAGTTTGGAGGAAAGAACTCGAAGAACCCCCTCAGGTAAAGGAGATTGAGGATCTCATTTTGGAAATGTTAGGGAGAGTAAGTTGAGTAAGAGAAAGAGAAGGAGCCGATACCTTGTTACAAGCCGTGCTCAGGAACACCTTGTAAATACAGGCATTTTCCATTTTAATATAAACAGAAGCAGTTTTTCCTACATGTATTCTGTGTTGAATGAATGTCTGTAAGTGTTTTATTATGCTATGAATGTATGTTGTTATCATGCATTTGCAAGAGTGTGTTTGATTTTCAGTCTTGAGAGGTCTTTGAGGTTTCATGTCAAGAGGGCATGAAAGAGTACTGCGGTCTCTGAATACCAGTGCACTGAAGCACTTCTGAATTCTGTGGGTTCAGACAAAGGCGTGCCAGGAGGGCACARCAGTTGAAATCATCAACTCAGGAGAAGGCCTTTGAGGTTGCTGGATACCTTGGAGGCAAGGGCTGTGGAGAAGAACATAGTTGCAGAYAGAAGCTCTGAGGAGTTTTGTAAATCTCTGCCAAGTGGGCATTGAGCATATGCATAGTGGTGCATTGAGAAGAACTCYGCTGTGAGTTCTTAAGAAGTCAGAATCACCGAGGATTATTGACACTCTGCCAGGAGGGCATTGAGCATAGGCACAAAGTGCTGAGGAAGAACTTTGTTGTGAGTTCAAGGAGAATCAGAATCACTGAGGATTCTGAGAGCTCTGCAAAGTGGGCATTGAGCAGGTGCATAGGTGCACGGAAGAGTACAGAACTGCTGGAAGTTCTGGGAGAAGACACTCTGCCAGGAGGGCATTAAGATATTGTGTAGACAGGCACAGGGAGAAGAGAACTCTTTGAGTTCTGTAATTGAAGGAAGAGTCCACTGAAGGATTTCTGCAGGGTTGCTGAACACCCTGAAAGACTCAGCAATCAGGTTGCTTGAGTGAGGGATAGCCAAGAAGGCGTCCAAATTCTCCATCTGAGGGAGAAAGGAAAAAGGATGAGGTTCCTTAGAGGTCAAAGCTACAGGAGAAGCTCAGAAGGAATAGCACTTTCGTGTGCAAGGCTCTGCAGGAGCGCAGAAGTCACAAATCTTCAAAGATTTGAAGAAAAGCTCAGGAGGGACAGTGTTTTTACACGCGCAGTCGAGAACCCACAGTCATGAAGTTCGCAGAAACAAAACAAAAGGCCGAGGCCTTTTGGATCTTTGGAAATTCTCCCAAGTCTGGGAAGAACGCACAGAAGCTCGGGAGGAGAAACAACTACCATTGGATCCAGCCGGAGAGATCTGGACCGTTGAAATATTTTCACGTCCAGGAAGCAGTGCAACAGAGGAGCGCACAGGAAGAATGGATTTGGACCGTAGGATCTTGGTCCAATTACCCGTCAGCCGTCGGATTTGACAGGAGCTGCACGAGGTTTACCTTTGTGAACAGGAGGGTGAAAATCTCGACGAGAGGCATGGCCATCGGGATATCGGCATTCATGAAATCGGGAGTCACGATGATGAGGGATTGGGAATTTTCATAGTGAAATTCCCAGGATTCATTCTGGGCCGTCCATCTGTTGAGACACGTGGCGGAGATCGAGAACCCATCGGCCACCGAGGTTTTGAATTGACAGAGAAATATTGTCATCGAAGCATCGCAAGTCGCGATATCCTGAGGTTGGATCAGAACCGTCCATCTTGAGGGGACATGTGGCAACAATCGGAGCCATCGGGGAAAGTCCCGAAAGGAATTCATCTATCGACATTACGGAAATCAGGATATCGGGAATCTCGTGGAAAAGAAGTCCAGACATTTCGAAATTGCGAGGTCCGGAACCCCGACAAAGTGAAAAGCTCCATTGTGGGGCCAGCTGTCATCATATCAGAGAATCGAGATTCGAGAGATCAGCAGTCCCGAGGGAAAATGCTTTTCGGCATTTGAAACCCCGAAGTCCTGAGGGAGATCAGGGACCGTTGATCGTGTTGAAGGCGAAAAGGGGTTGCTAGTTGACGTCATATCAGGAGTCAGAGGATCAGGGATCCTGAGGATAAGAGGTCCAATGCACTTCAACCTTCGAAACTCCAAATCCCGATATAAGGTATGACTACGGTCATATAGGGGAGGTTGCGTGGACCACGAGTCTAGCCCGGAGGGCTAACTGAAGTTAGAGCACATTGGGATTTTGAAGCCCAAAAACCTGAAAGAAGATAAGGCTACGGTCTTATGAGTTCTGGTCATATGGCCTAGGGCATAGCCAGGAGGGGCTAAGGTGAGAAGAGCCATATCGGGAAATCGGTAAATCGGAGATCGGGGATTCGAGAGTACAGAGGACTCTTGACATCGGGGATCAGGAAACCCCGAACCCCGAAATTATATATTTCTTGTTGTGAAAGGAGCAACGGTCGTATGCAAAGGCTATGACAGGGAAAGAAGGACCTGTGGATCGGGTTTTGACAGAGATTCCACTGTGGAATTGAAAGAGCCACTCCGGCTCAAAGGGGGGAAAATTTGAACAATCCTTAAGACCGAGAGGTCAGGCGCGGGACCTGCTGAGGTAGGTGCCTGGGGAGACGTCATCAAGTGGTATCAGAGCTTGATTCTTGTCTGTATATTTTAGGCAAGGGAAGCCGGAGACGAAGGAAAGAACTCTGATACACACATCAAGTGGTATCAGAGCACGGATTCTGTTTGTATATTGCAGACAGAGGAGGTAAAGGAAGGAGACAGAGTACTGAAACTCTGTAAGGATTTGTTTGCAGGTAGGCAACAATCCATAAGTAGTCAGGAGGACAGTAGGATGAAGCTAGAAACACTCGGGGTACAGAGTAACAACAGTAGGTTTGCCAGGAGGACAGACAGAGACAACAACATGGCTACTGAAGGCCGTAGATATGCTGGAATGAAAAGCCCAGAGCTAATGAGCACAACCAAAAGGGGGAAAGAACTTGCCGACATCAGGGCAAGAATGGAAGAGCTTGAACTGTGGATGCAACAGAATACCAAGCCGAGATGGGTGTACGAATGGCCCATGAAGACAGAGGTAAAATGGCCAGTCAAGCAGTTGATGGTCAAAAGACAACAGAAGCTGTTGAGAAGGTGGTTGAGGCATGCTGAAAACCTTAATGGACCAGATGAAGAAGTGGTTCAGGTATGTGAGCCAGAGACTGGGAGAGATCTCAGTGATTTTGAGGATGAATGGGGATCAGCTGAAGATCTCAAGAACTGCCGGGTGAGCAGAATAGAAATTCCTAATTTCCAGGTGGGCAAGGAGTTGAGATCAGTTGAAGATCTCATGGACTGTCAGGAGGACAGCCAAGGAATTTCACATTGCCAGCTGGGCAATGAAATGAGGTCACTACAGGATCTCGAAGACTGCCAGGAGGNCTGAAAACCTTAATGGACCAGATGAAGAAGTGGTTCAGGTATGTGAGCCAGAGACTGGGAGAGATCTCAGTGATTTTGAGGATGAATGGGGATCAGCTGAAGATCTCAAGAACTGCCAGGTGAGCAGAATAGAAATTCCTAATTTCCAGGTGGGCAAGGAGTTGAGATCAGTTGAAGATCTCATGGACTGTCAGGAGGACAGCCAAGGAATTTCACATTGCCAGCTGGGCAATGAAATGAGGTCACTACAGGATCTCGAAGACTGCCAGGAGGGCAGTGGAAGCATCTCATATTACCAGGTGGACAGAGATGAGCATTCGAGGCTATCTGAAAGTCTCATGGACTCGAAGGTGAGTTCAATTCAACAAGGAGTGTTGATGAAGATGGGATCAGTTGATCTCATAATCTGCCAGGAGAGCAGTGAACAGATCCCATATTGCCAAGTGGGCAGGGATGAGCAGATGAATTGGTATCAACCAGAGGAGCTGATAGTGCAGATAGATTTGGATCAACAGGTGCAACTGACAAAGGAGAAAGATCAGAGGAGTCTTCTAATGATTGGGGGAATTCAGATACCCCTACCACTTAGCTCAGAGGAGGCAGAAGTTTGTGTTGCATATGAAGAAACAACAACAGAAGAACAGTCAGTTGAGACTATCAGGGAAGAAGAATTGGAGCAGATATCTGAGGCTGCCCAAGCAGAGGCAGGAGAGGAAAATGAGCATTCTGAGGAATGGCTCAACATATTCAGCCAGGAAGCTGAAGGGACTGCAACATGGGAGTTTGTAGCAGCAGAAGGGGAAGAGGCAGACATCATTAGCTTTATTGATCTGTATGAACAAATTGAATCCCTGGAGAGAAGGGTGAAGGTGCAGAGCATGCACATCCAACAGGTGAGGTTGGAAGCAGATGAAGAAGAAGGCATGGGAGATCACAGTGATCTGCCCATGTGCCGAAAATTTTTGCAGCTGAGGAGACTGCATGAATAGAGCCAGCCACTAGAGCAGCTGAACGAAGTGATCGAAGAGATCATGGAGCTGATGATCCGATCAACAGACACTGCCAGTAAGGAGAAGTTGTGCAGGAAAGGAGCAGCAACAGCAGCAACAACAGGAAGATGGAGCAGATGAACAACTCTAGATATTTATTTGGGATCCAGGAGGATTTCAACAGCTGAGATGGGAAGATCATGAGCAGGATCTCACAAATTTTGCAGCTGAGGAGTATGATGCAGGAGCATCTCTCCACGTCAGCCAGCCAGCCAACCAGCTATGTCATCACGTGCATTCAAGGCTGAAGAGAAGCACAGCCCTCACCTTCAATTTTGTAATTGAATGCAATTTAATTTCTTAGGCTATTGAGCCATAGAGTCGTGCCTTTGTGCAGGCATTAGAGTAGGTAGGCTTTAAATGTTTGTAAGGCTGAGATCTAGATCCAGATGCTGGACTAGACATCCCATTCAATGTAATTGAATAGGGTAGGTGAGTTTGGAGGGAAGAACTCGAAGAGCCCCCTCAGGTAAAGTAGATTGAGGATCTCATTTTGGAAATGTTAGGGAGAGTAAGTTGAGTAAGAACAAGAGAAGGAGCCGAGACCTTGTTATAGGTCGTGCTCAGGAACACCTTGTAAATACAGGCATTTGCCATTTTAATATAAACAAAAGCAGTTTTTCCTGCATGTATTATGTGTTGAATGAATGTCTGTGAGTGTTCTATTATGCTATGAATGTATGTTGTTATCATGCATTTGCAGGAGTGTGTTTGATTTTCAGGCTTGAGAGGTCTTTGAGGTTTCATGTCAAGAGGGCATGTTAGAGTACTGCGGTCTCTGAATACCAGTGCACTGAAGCACTTCTGAATTCTGCGGGTTCAGACAAAGGCGTGCCAGGAGGGCACAACAGTTGAAATCATCAACTCAGGAGAAGACTTGAGGTTGTTGGAGGCAAGGGTTGTGGTGAAGAACACAGTTGTAGACAGAAGCTCTAAGGAGTTCTGTAAATCTCTGCCAAGTGGGCATTGAGCATATGCACAGTGGTGCATTGAGAAGAACTCTGCTGTGAGTTCTTAAGAAGTTAGAATCACTGAGGATTCTTGACACTCTGCCAGGAGGGCATTGAGCATAGGCACAGAGTGCTGAGGAATAACTCTGATGTGAGTTCAAGGAGAATCAAAATCACTGAGGATTCTGAGAGCTCTGCAAAGTGGGCATTGAGCAGGTGCATAGGTGCACAGAAGAGTACAGAACTGCTGGAAGTTCTGGGAGAAGACACTCTTCCAAGAGGGCATTGAGATATTGTGCAGACAGGCACAGGAAGAAGAGAACTCTTTGAGTTCTATAATTGAAGGAAGAGCCCACTGAAGGATTTCTGCAGGGTTGCTGAACACCCTGAAAGACTCAGCAATCAGGTTGCTTGAGTGAGGGATAGCCAAGAAGGCGTCCAAATTCTCCATCTGAGGGAGAAAGGAAAAAGGACGAGGTTCCTTAGAGGTCGAAGCTACAGGAGAAGCTCAGAAGGAATAGCACTTTCATGTGCAAGGCTCTGCAGGAGCGCAAAAGTCACAAATCTTCAAAGATTTGAAGAAAAGCTCAGGAGGGACAACGTTTTTACACGTGCAATCGAGAACCCACAGTCGTGAAGTTCGCAGAAATAGAACAAAAGGCCGATGCCTTTTGGATCTTTGGAAATTCTCCCAAGTCTGGGAAGAACGCACAGAAGCTTGGGAGGAGCAACAACCACCATTGGATCCAGCCGGAGAGATCTGGACCGTTGAAAGATTGTCACGTCCAGGAAGCAGTGCAACGTAGGAGCGCACAGGAAGAATGGATCTGGACCGTAGGATCTTGGTCCAGTTACCCGTCAGCCGTCGGATTTGACAGGAGCTGCACGAGGTTTACCTTTGTGAACAGGAGGGTGAAAATCCCGACGAGAGGCGTGGCCATCGGGATATCGACATTCATGAAATCGAGAGTCACGATGATGGGGGATCGGGAATTTTTATAGTGAAAGTCCCGGGATTCATTCTAGACCGTCCATCTGTTGAGACATGTGGCGAAGATCGAGAACCCATCGGCCACCAGGGTTTTGAATTGACAGAGAAATATTGTCATCGGAGCATCGCAAGTCGCGATATCCCAAGGTTGGATCATAACCGTCCATCTTGAGGGGACGTGTGGCAACAATCGGAGCCATCGGGGAAAGTCTCGAAAGGAAGTTGTCTATTGGCATTACGGGAATCGGGATATCGAGAATCCTGTGGACAAGAAGTCCAGGCATTTCAGAATTGCGAGATCCGGAACCCCGACAAAGTGAAAAGCTCCATTGTGGGGCTAGCTGTCATCATATCGGAGAATCGATATTCGAGAGATCGGCAGTCCCGAGGGCAAATTATTTTCGGCATTTGAAACCCCAAAGTCCCGAGGAAGATCAGGGACCGTTGATAGTGTTGAAGGCGGAAAGGGGTTGCTAGTTGACGTCATATCAGGAGTCGGAGGATCGGGGATCCTGAGGACAAGAGGTCCAATGCACTTCAACCTTCGAAACCCCGAATCCCGATATAACGTATGACTACGATCATATAGGGGAGGTCGCGTGGACCACGCATCTAGCCCGGAGGGCTAACTGAAGTTAGAGCACATCGGGATTTTGAAGCCCAAAACCCCGAAAGAAGATAAGGCTACGGTCTTATGAGTTCTGGTCATATGGACTAGGGCATAGCCAGGAGGGGCTAAGGCGAGAAGAGCCATATCGGGAAATCAGTAAATCGAAGATCGGGGATTCGACAGTATAGAGGACTCTTGACATCGGGGATCAGGAAACCCCGAACCCTGAAAGTATATATTTCTTGTTGTGAAAGGAGTTGCAACGATCGTATGCAAAGGCCGTGACAGGGAAAGAAGGACCTGTGGATCGGGTTTTGACAGAGATTTCACTGTGGAATCGAAAGAGCCACTCCGGCTCAAAGGGGGGAAAATTTGAACGATCCTTAAGACCGAGAGGTCAGGCGCGGGACCTACTGAGGTAGGTTCTTGGGGAGAGGTCATCAGGAAGAATGGCCTAGATGACTCAGTTTGTATCATGATATTGTTATGCAGGTTGATATCGGATGATATGATTACTATGGAGATTGTATGTCTCTCGACGGTAGTTGTATGCCACTGTGGTGGATGTGTTCCAGTGGTTGTGACTATGTGTCATTGGTTAAATAGTTGTGTGCTACTTGGTGTGGTTGTGTACCACTGGATAGTAGTTGTGTACTACTATGGATAGACACAGCTGTGTTCTATTGAATGGCATTGTTATGATTTCCATGAATACTATCAATAGTGTTGGAAATTATTACCAACTAGATGGATAGTCAGTGTGCTGGTGGATAGATATTCTCCAGGCAGAAAATGGTCCAAGATAGTTACTTTTCAAGGATGTATGTATGTATTAGAAGAATAGTCATTTTATCCCATGGCGTGGCTTCCAACATCTGTTGGAACAATTATTATTCTAAGACATATGTCCATATTAGAAGAATAGTTCTTGTATCACTCTATGGAGTGTGTGACTTATTCAACATCATGCATGATTACTCAGATGGAGTATGGCTTCAAGAGATGATGTAGTTGATGCTATCAGATGATACTGACAGTGATGATGGTGCTCTTGATTTAATCATGAGATAGCATGTGTGGCTATGATGATGCTACCATTCAAATGGTATGTTTGTGCTCAAAACCATTGCTTTCAATACATCCCTAGCTAGGAGGGAGTGTTGATATTTTTGGTAGTTGCGGGAGGTATTAACCTCCACGCGTAACCTTGAAAAGACTAGAATATTCTAGGAAGAAAGAGAAACCTAAAATCCATGGACATAACCCTAGAAGACAAGTTGGCTAAAGAGAATAATTAATATTGAGTTTCTGGCCTCCAGAAAGAGAAGTCGGCCCAAAAAGCTAAGGAACAGAAGTATAAATACATGATTCCAGAGCTCATTCGGACACACACARCTCGCAACTGCAGAAATTCAGTAAGTGCACAAGTTTGGAGAGTAGCTGCAGTTGCATCTACTGCAACTAGTATTTTCGGTTTTAGGCTTGGACTTTCTCTTGGTTATGGTTTGGACTTTCTRCTTGGTATGCTAGCTCTAGAGAGTGGTATGTTACCTTGATTGGCTTTTGGACCTAGGGTTTGCTTCCATAATTATTCTCTCTGTCAAGGTTAAGGTGCTCAGGGGTGGCTTCGGCCTATGGTTGGGTGACAATATTTCTATATTGTCTATGGTTAAACGAGCACACCTATTATTTCTAACATTATCATCCCTCTTTTCTTTTTCCATTAGAGGTTGCTTGGGCGGGTGAGAGCAATTGTCCTCAAGAGAAACAAGCTTTAGACCCAACTCTTTGTACCCTAACCTCATCGGGGACATGCACTAAGAACGAAAAGGGGCAAAATGCTTTGATACCACTGATCTGAATTATTTTGAGAATGGCATGAAGGCATAAATATAATAGAGATATAACAAGGAAATACACAAAGACGTTGCAAGGAACACAATAATACAATGAAACTCAGATTCTATCAATGACTGTCTGGAATACAAAAGATTGTAAAATGCAAAGCACACAAGCTAGCTAGAATGGTGGTAGCTTATCTTTGAAGAGATATGTGTCGGTTACACTCATTCGCAAGAAGTTGGTTACAAAGAGGCTCCAAAGGCCTTTTTTAACATAAAGCATAAATGAGAGAACCTTAAACATCCAAAACCCTAACCCTGGAAGATGAAACACCAAAATGTTTGTGGGCCCCGATGGGGGTAGTTGATACGTCAACTTTCCTAGGGCATAACTTTTGCATACGATCTTTGTTTGGGGCGCTTGATACCTCTACGGAAAGGTCTAGCCAAGGAGTACACATTTCGAGCAACCTAATAGATCTCAACAAGAGTCTACTGGGCCCTACCACATCAAAAAAATGTTGTTTAGGGCCTTAGAACGACCTCGAAAGTTTGGGACCTGAAAAACTGTAGAAAAACTGCCAAGATGGAAACTGTAATTTAGGCCAGTGGAATAGGTGGGCGGCCACTGATGTCCACCTAGATATCAATAATTCCAATAATTTTTTAGAACTTGGCGAATACTTATCATTAGCATTAACCAAACAATCTAACGGTATTCCTTTTTGCTGTAGCTTTTGCAAAATTGTTTACACCAATGAAAGTATTTTGAGTCTGCAATGTATACATGTATTAATGGAGCCCGAAAAACGAGATAGTAAAGATAATCACTTGAATACAGTTATTTGTGAAGAACAAAATCAGAATACATGTCTTTGAATACAATTTATGTGGCATTGAATGATGTAAAGCAATGTGTTTTGAAATGTTACAGTAAAGAAATTTGTTTACTTTGAACATTCAGACAAAGAAATAACTAGGTTAATTCCCATAAACTTGCAAGAAGATGCTTTCATGCATACTTTTGCACATTGCTTTCAACACACCCATATGTGTCATGGCTAAAGAAGATGCTTTCATGCATACTTTTGCACATTGCTTTCAACACACCCATCTGTGTCATGGCTAATTACAACGGAACTCAATGAAGCAACCAACTTGTCTAGACTTGCAATGTCCTCAACTCAATTCAATATAGTCAATTTCTACATATCACTACAGTATGGAGTTTCTTTGGAATTTCACTACACGATGGAATCCTCTTCTAATTGGGTCCAAGCATTTGACCCTGTCTTCAACCGATGGTAGTACTTCTAATAGCTTTCTCAATTCCATCGACCATGGAGGGGAAGTTTTCTACATTGATGATCCAGTATATGGGTTTTCTACATTAATGGTCTACAGCCAAGTATTCGAGATTTCTCAAACCAAGAAGGCCAGATGGAAAAACCCAGAGAACAAATTACTGCCCAGATCCAGGAACTGCAAGTTTCCGCAGTCCCTCAGTTCGGCAGGCAAAAATCCCATAAGAAAATTACTTTTAACGTTCACATGAGCCATAGAACTTGGAATGCAGATATGACTGGGCAAGTTTTTGTCGAGACTATTGAACGAGAGATCGAACCCCATGAGCCTCCCACATTGAGACATTTGAAAAAATTACTTTTAACGTTCACATGAGCCATAGAACTTGGAATGCAGATTTCACTGGGCAAGTTTCTGAGATCGAACCCCATAAGCCTCCCACATTGAGACATTTGAGAAAATTACTTTTAACGTTCACATGAGCCATAGAACTTGGAATGCAGATTTCACTGAGCAAGTTTCTGTCGAGACTATTGAACGAGAGATCGAACCCCATAAGCCTCCACATTGAGACATTTCACCCCAAATCGGACCAGACGGATTGTTATTAGCCAATGCGAAGTACCTCAGTCTCCCACGGTACTTGAGGAGAGCACCGGGTATATTCTCAATTAGGGAATTATCCGACAAATCTAGCAAGCGCAAGTTGGACAGGTTCCCCAGATCTGGCAGGAACAGGCCCAGAGAACCCGTTGCAGATCAGATTCAGCTTCCACAAAGAGCCGATCTCCGCCAACTCCAGTAGAATGTGCTCGATAAAATCGTTTCCAGATAAAGACAAGATGTGCAGATGCTTCAGCTCGGTTATGGAAGATGAATTTAGGGAACCGCTAAGCTGTCCCGTCATGCAACAAAATTTTCTCGACATTGCCATCTCCATTACAACTTACACCGGTCCAGTCAAGAGGGGATTCATCAGAAGGGTTCCATGACTACATAACCTTTAATGCGTCTCTGTTAATATTGCTCTTGAAGTCTAATATAGCCTGTTTTTCTTCATTCTGAAAAGCCTCAGAGCTACCCACATTTGACAGAAGCCAGAAATAAATGGATAGGAGAACTGACCTGGGTAGATCATATTTTAAGCCACAGGGTTTCATGGTAGTCATTGTTCTTCATGAAATAGTTCGGGCATTGTCTTGTTATGATGGAAATTAAACAGGAAAAATAATAATATCTTTAATACAACAGTTCTCCACTCCATTCCTACATATTTCAAAAGCTTTGAGAATTGGAAAAAAAAACACGGAAAATCGAAAATAACCCTCCAGATTGTCAAAAATGGCTTAGACAGAAATGGGCATGTGAATTTTTCGTCTACAAATAACGTCGTCGTTGACAGAAGTGGCAGATCACTCTGTGCTTTCAATCAGAATTTCCTATAACTAGAACGTATTGTAACATAGAGTAGGATAGCTTGTTGTCTAATGGTTGTAATGGCGGGTAGGAGAGATGGGAGGATGCATAGTTGAATTTGACGAGGAAATATTAAGCGTCATGCAGTGAGTTAATTATTGGTTTACTGTCTGGTCCAATGTTGGATTATTGGTTCACTGCATGATGCACTGTCCTGTGTTGGATATACATTATTTATCATCTAATATACAAGATGTTTTTTAGTTAGTTACAGGGGAGACATTAAGCACCATGTAGTCAGCTTATCATTGGTTTATTGTCAGGTGCACTGCCACTTGAAAAGACAGTAAGGCAATGATTGACTCACTGCATGGTGCTTAATATTTTCCTCAGCCACAGGTTAATCATTGACTTATTATCTTTTCATCCTGCCTATTAAATGATAAATAATATGTATCTTACTGACAGATACACCAGGCAGTGAACCAATGATTAACTCACTACATAATACTTAATGTTTTGCATTAAATGCATCACTTATGGATGCTTATATCATAATACATTTTACTCGCTATTTTCTGTTGTTTAAATTGCATTTTTGAATACATAAATGGATTCAACGTGTTGAGAAACCCCCAAAACATTTGGATTATACAAACTTAACCACTCAAATATGCAGATCCAACCATTCCTCACCAAATTTTAAACAAAATCAAAGAAAAAAAAATCACCTAAAAACTAAAAAAAAAATAAAACATTTAAAAAAAAAAATGGTATAACTCCTAGACTACCCAAACTGTATGTGCAACACACTTCACTCTTCTCTCTCCAGTGAGCTATACGGCTGACGGGAGAGTGAGGTCCTCCTTTTTCTTGTTCATGGTATTATTACGAACTGTGAAACGGAAAGAGCGATATATACACACAGTCCCTGTACCCACAGATTTTGGACCAGTGAAAGTAACAATCCAAGTGGTTAGCAGCGGTAGGTAGGAATCAGGATTACCAGCCCAGGTAGCGTGAAGCAGTGGACTACTGCCCCGCACCTCCCATCAAGCTTATACATAAGAAGTGCATCCATCTTCTTCCTGGATAAACAATGTTTTGTTTTGATAATACAATGCTGACTATTATGTTTATTATTATGAATACATATATTTTTTTTATTGTCGAAAATTGTATGTTCAAAATTTAGAAAAAATTTAAAAATTATATATAATAAAAAAAATTAAACATTCATAAAAATTTACATAAAATGTAAAATAATACACATAAAAAACAAATAATTATCTTGAAATAAATACTAGACATGATCTATAACAATTGTAATGGAAATTGAGCATATACAGAAACCAAAATAACTTGAATAAGGTTATTTGTCTTTATTCAATCAATGAAATAAGAGAGCAAATAACTTTCTTATATAGGTTACAATCAAGTAGAGTCAAACCACTTTATGAATGTGGGATAAAGTGAAAATATAACCTAAAAGCAAATAAATTAACCTAAAGTCACTTTGACTTTATTAATGC
>JASDQU010816330.1:45176-57217 GCA_032191745.1 Picea mariana
TTTGATTATATATTTTTAAATGTATTGTTTTCATGGTATTATGTATTATGTTGTGTTTGGAGTGATATACTAAGATTTAAAAAGTAAGCATTTAAGGGTTGATTTGATGATTTGTGTGCAGTAACGATGATTTTGCTTACCACTTTAAAAAAATGTCATTTTAATACCCCAAATTTAAAATGGGTGCTACCGGTAGTACATTTTAAAAATACGATTTCAAAATATCTATAAATTTAACGTTTTGAAAAAAAAATTGTAACACAATTTTTTATTTAGGTGTTGATTTGAAGGTTTTTCTGAGCTATTGTATGAGTTTTGAAGGCCATGTTTGAAAAATGTTGTAATTTTGACCCCGTTTGAAAAAATGGTGCTACCGGTAGCACCACTTTTTGATTTGGGGGTTGTTTTTCATGTTTTTTTTTTAAATATGGATTTTTTGGGCGAGAGTTATCGTTTTGAGGTCACAATTCTCATTAAGTTGGTAACTATGTTCCCCTTGTATGTCATGAGCCCTATGCCCATTTAGTCTTGACCCCAACCACTTCATCCACTTTACATGGCTTAGAGATGGATCTCTTGGAAACTCTCCTTGACCTAGGGAAATATCTACCCAATAGGACACCTCGTCAACCCTCCCATATTCAAGCTTGACAAGTCGCATAATGTCTTTGAGAATTTAATTGTTTGATATAGTGATCTTTGATGCACATGCTTAGGTGGCTCATTTATTGATTAGATTCACTTATCATGATGTTATGATTTGGTATCCTTGGAAATCATGCTCATTTGTCTTTGCAGGACCTAGTTGGTGGACAATTTTGGGAGAAAAAGACTAGCTTGGGCTTCCATGGGGCTACAAGCCCACAGGTTGGATGTCAAGAGCCTGCATGCCATATGAAAAATATCAAACTTGGAAGGCCTCGAGATTGACTTGGATGACATAGCCTAGCCTCAAAATCCCAAATGTTTTTCCTAGGAGAGGAAAAACGTCACTCCTAGATGCATGACGTCACCTAAGGGGGTTAGGGCTTGGTGGTGAGGCGCCACTCATTTACGCATGGATATTTTGAGGAGAAGAGGGTCTTCACCATGAGGATGTCGTCTAGATGCTTGACATGTGGCCTTTGGAGGCCTACCCATGTTTCTCCAACACCAACGTCTACTTCTAAGTGGAAAAACATCCCCTAAAGGGAAGACGTCAATGTAAAATTAGGGTTTATTTGTGCAAAAGTGAAACTTTAAATCAATTTTTTAATATTAATTTGTTAGATTAGGGTTGTTGACCCCTAGTCTTTTGGTTTACCCCTTAATTTGTGGAAAAGTCACCTTGGTGACATTTTGTATAAATAAGAGATCATAAGATCTCATTTGAACATAACTCTCCCTCATTGTGAGAAGTATTGGTCTGAAATTTTTCTCTATCTTTGGAAAAATTGTCTCTTTAGGTTCTTTTTTATGGTTATCTCTTGATGTTATTGTCGATGGGAGTGATGCACTAGCCTTGGAAGGCTTAACTCTTGCTATTGTGGTGGATTATCTTGGCATATTTCCTTGAATTGGTATGGTGTTTACTCTCATGCTATCATTTGTTTCAAGTCGAGGTCATTGTGCTAGGAGTTAGGTGGGAATTATAAGGGCATACACCCCCACCATAGTCTTCGTCACTTTATGCTTCATGTCAATGGTTAAGCAAGGGTTTTCGAAAAGAAGTATAAGGGCATACACCCTCTTAGCTTAAGCCCTAGATAGAGAAACTTGACTTGAGAAGTAAAAGGGATTACAACCCCAAGGAGGTAGTTTCTCTAGCTCTTTCTTTTCATGACCCCATTAACCCAATAATTAAGAGCACTAGTCATTTATAATTGCATTGGAGAAATAAAATATTGCATTAGGAAACATGATTTTTGGTCATTTTTACTTCTTACAAAGTGGATTGTATTCCTTGTTCCTTGGGCACCTAACATCCAATAAGACGTCCCCATCAAGGGGATACTTCTTGTTGTTTTTATAAAATTACATCTTCAGCCATTAGGGCTGCAAAAACCCTCACTCGTTTTCTTGAATAACTCTATTATAAACCATAGGATTTTGCTCAAAGTTTGCACACTTATTCTTCTTGGTCTAGCGCACTTTTTGGAAAAGTTTGAGGGGATTTTAGTGGCCGATTTTCTTGTTGTAATACATATAATGTTACAGCCATAAGGATGATATAATTTGTTGCAGACAAGTGTTTACAACAACCTTATTTTTTTATGCTAGAATATTGGCTTTTTGTCTTGATTTTAGATAGTCATTTACTAGTCTTTCTCTTGCATTTTATGTTGATCCAACTAACATACATCATTCCAAAGTGGTTTTTCTTGTGTCTTGGGAAAGTATTTCACCATTTGTAGGTCACTGAAAATACTTGGAAACCCTTGGAACTTCCAAATACTTCATTCCACAAATTTCACTCCACTTAGACTTGACCTCTAGGGGCTCCACTTCCATCTCTATCCATTTCCATCTCATCCCCCCTAGGGTCAACGAGATCACCTCCCTAGAGTGATCTAGTCACCCTTGAAGTGTGGGACCTACATTGAGGTGACATTGGGTGTAGGATTCCCAAGTTGTAGCACTTGCTTTGTGGTTGGGTCAAGATTTTCCCAACCTACAACTTGCGCTATAACATTTTGGTGTCGTTGTCGGGGAAGATTTTGAATCTTATTCATACCCTGATGACACTTTGGTGAGCTATTCAAAATCCTTTCCTTAGCTTTCCGAGTGACTTCACCTAAGGGACGTTCCCTTTCCCTTTTCATTGATGAGCTCATTTTGAAACTCATCTGGCAACTCCACCTTCCTAGAATCCTTCTTTCCCCAAACCTTTTCCCCTTGGGAGGTTCAAGCCTTCTAAGCTTTACCAAAGAAGGCCTCCTATCAAATCTCCCATTACTAAAACAATTTACCATAATACCCTTCCTCTTGTTCCAATGGCTCACCCTTGGGCAAGGGACCTCTACAAACCCCTTAATATGGCCAATATCCAAGGTTACCCTAACAAAATGCCAACATAAGTTAACAAGTGGTTGTCAAAGTTCCCAGGAAACAATGTGATAAATGATGAAGACCACATTTATGTCATGGGCCAGGACATGGACAATGCAGGTATTGATCATGAAGATGTGGCCATGAGGTTATTTGCTTCGTCATTGACTGAAGAAGCCCTTGATTGGTTCAAAGGAATCCCTAATAATCATATCACATCCTATGATGCTTTTTCCAACTTATTCAAGAGCATATGGTTGAGAAAAGAAGATGGTGGGACACTTGGGAATCAGTTCAATCAAGTAAAGAAAAAGGAGAATGAAATGATAAAGGAATTCATTTCAATATTTGGCAAGTTGTACAATCAAATTCCAACAGATTATCATCCCACAACATCATCAGTTCATCTCATTTACATGAATTCTTTTGAAGGGAAGTTTCGATACATTATCAAAGATAAAAATACTACATAATTGGCAGAGGCTAAAGAGTTCAGTATTGACATTGGAGAGAATCTCCTTGATTCAAAAATAGAACCTTTTCAGTACCCTCGTATCAAGACATAATCAAGGACGAAGGTTTCCAACAATAGTGTTCCTGATCTGATTTCTCTCCTGACTCAAAAGATAGACAAAATGAATACTTAGTTTGTTTAGGTGCAAAATCATCTTATGAACCATATGCCTATAGTGTAAAGAAATCAATCTTCTCCTAGACCTTAGTTTTCCAGACAGTAGAGAGATTCCACCAGTTGGAAACCAAGACCTCAACAAGAGGAAAAGGCCCCAGATACTTTGAAATCTGTTGGGACACTTGATATAGAAGCTTGGTGTCTCCCATGCCAAGAACCCCATAGGGGAGATGAGTTCCCCTGACGAGAAAAATATTCTCTTGACGATATAAACTTCATGATTTGCAATTTCAAAGATGAACAGGTTACCCAAGAATAAATCAATGAATCCATAAGAATAGGAGAAAGAGAGGGGAGACTCCAGGCCTTAAATAAATTGACATATGATCAGAAGAAGAAATTAAGGAGGAGGTAAATTCTAACCTACAAAATAAAAAATTCTTCAGCCCCTCTGTTACACCCTAATACTCCTCTTCCATCAGCAGAAAGGTGGCTCTACCACCTCCACCGTTGGTATGCGATTTTCTTCCTAATCCAACTCCTACAAATGACATTCAATTGAATATAGATGTCGCAAGCATGTTTGGAAAAATGAATATGATGGTTCCAATGACAGAGATGTGTAAGATCCCTTCCGTGAAAAGGAAAATTTTGAAAATCATACAGGTGAGAGCCGAGAAAGAGGATCCTCCCATCATGTTAAAAATTATGTATCTCAATCAGCCAAGGGACAAGAACCCTCCTTTCTATCTTTCATTAGGAATGAGTGGCCTCCGCTTGAAAAACTGCATGCTTGATTTAGGGGCCTCAGCAAATGTCATATCATTGAAGGTAATGAAACAACTTGGTTTGAAGACAACCCAACCTTATGGAAATGTTTGTGGTATTGATTCAAGAATATTTGAGGTCTTGGGGGTGTGTGAAGATGTTGAGGTATTTTTGATATATTTTCCACATATCAGCGTCCTCATGGACATATTGGTGATTTATGTTCTGGATGCCTCGGAGATTCTCTTTTCGAGGACCTGGTCTTCAGCCCTTGAAGTTTTCTTTAACATGAACCTTACACATGCATATATTCCCATGGGCGATGGCACATATGAGATCTTACATAACAGGGAAAAGAAAGATACACATGTGATGTATCTGAGGGGCCCTAACTATGTCAGTGAACACTACTATGATATGCCTCTACAAGTTATTGTGTATGATCCATCTGAGTTATCCTTCATGCAGGAAGATTCCATAAAGATGTTTCTCCCATGGACAGATAAAAAAAAGACTGCAAAGTACCATGGGAAGGAGCTAGGGTCTATTCATATTATGCAAGAAGAAGATGAGAAACATGAAGAAATCCTCAAAGAAACAATCCACACAGAGCTTCCATATGATGAGAATACACCTTGCATCAATTTCAATGAAGGAATTCTTGTTCTTATGTGGGACAAAAGAAATGGCAAGCCCAGATATGACCAAAAAGGAAACAATTCATGG
Source organism: Picea mariana (assembly GCA_032191745.1). NCBI lineage: Eukaryota > Viridiplantae > Streptophyta > Pinopsida > Pinales > Pinaceae > Picea > Picea mariana. The sequence goes on from JASDQU010816330.1 coordinate 50,329, forward strand.
CTTGGCCCTCACATCATCAGGAAGAATTCTAACAAAGAAAGGTACTATCTGACAACGTTAGATAGGAGGAAGATGCCACTACCGATAGATGGATCTCTTCTCCATCCTCACATCCAGATCACATGACTTATTCAGGGCCCATGCCCCAGGTAAGTAGGTAAGTCATTTTGATTCCCTGCATTTGCATCTTGATTGCTCATACTAGTTTAGATTCATTTAATTTTCATTCTATTCTACTTGCATATTTATTTCATGCTTAGTTTAGAATTTTTTGAAAAAATGACAAAATTTTCTTTTTCTATCTTAGCTGGTTTTGATTATGATCATATGAGAACAAGGATGAGTAGGCCATCCTGCACTTGACATTTTGATGTTTCCTTGCAAGCACAGATCTACCAGGAGATGTTGCAGTATCATTCACTCTACGATGAGGAAATGCTCCCAAGTAGGAGCTAGATGTTATCCCTATTTTGTGGATAACTATGGATATTATGTCTCGAGGCCCTCAAGTTGCATATATGGAGTGTCGAGAGACTACATGACTAGCAATACCCTTTTGCGCAGATGGAAACCCCTCTCACCACCATACATGCTCACATATTTAAACATGGCATCCACCACATCAGCTGGCTTTCGGAACGAAGTGGGCCTTGCTCCATGAGGTACAAGTCAATATTATGGTGAGAATCATTTCAATATTTAAGCCAGTTGAGTATGTTGTATCTTAGATTGCTCTAGATTTCATGTTATATGTTTGGACATTATGCCTTTTTCCCTGCTTCACCTTGGTGGTTGAAATTGTGCCCTAGTAAGTGGTTTTCCTTGGGGATGAGTTTTCTACTAGGAACTCCCTTGATGAGACATCGTACCATTCCCGAACATACTTACCACTTTCCATCATTATTCCCCTCCATTTCCTTATCTCTTGGGATTTTAGGGTGTATTGACCCAAGAAGGGGTTGTCCCTCATTCTATGGGAATAAGGGGTTGAAGGCCTAAATGGATTGATGTTGGGTAAAAGATAAAAGCCTTGTATAAACCTTCGAGATGCTTCGCCCAGGGATCACCCAAGAAAGAAGTGAAACACTTATATTTGAGTAAAGGATACACACAATATAATAAATAATACTTAAAAGGTTATTTGAAGGATAGGAGGCCGCATCATGAGATGACCTATAATGTCCATGAATATCTAGTGGTATGACATTTCCATCATATGATCACCAAACCAAGGTAACGGCTCTCAATTGCATGGATGAGAGAAAGGAGTCTCAACATAAGCCATCCTTCTCATTTCCACTAGGTGTTTATGGGTGACATTGCCAACATATATTCACCATGCCAGGGAAATGACCTTCAACCTCTTCTTATGCTATATTGAAAGAAAATACAAAGAAATAAAGAGAAAAGGAAATTGATGGGATTGGAAAAAGTGCATCACGGACGAAGGTACCATACACACTCCACAAAGGCACCCATGAATGGGACACTACAACCCCTTGTATGTCATGATCCCTATGACCATTTAGTCTTGACCCCAACCACTTCATCCACTTTACATTTCTTAGAGAGGGATATCTTGGAAACTCTCCTTGACCTAGGCCAAGATCTACCCAATAAGACACTTTATCAACCCTCCCATATTCAAGCTCGACAAATCACATAGTGCCTTTCAGAATTTAATTGTTTGATATAGTGATCTTTGATGCACATGATTAGGTGGTTCATTTTTTTATTGGATTCACTTATCATGATGTTATGAATTGATATTCTTGGAGGGCATGCTCATCTATCTTTGCAGGACCTAGTTGGTGGACAGCTTTGGGAGAACAAGCCTAGCTTGGGATTCCATGGGGCTACAAGGCCACAGGTTGGAAGCTAAGGGCATGCATGCTGGATGAGAAAGATAAATATTGGAAGGCCTTGATATTGAATTGGACGAAATATCCTAGACCCCGCATGCCAAACGTTTTTCCTGGGAGAGGAAAAACGTCACTCCTAGGGGGGTTAGGGATTGGTGGTGAGGTGCCACTCATTCACACATGGAAGTTTTGATTAGAAGAGGTTCTTTACTATCAKTATATTATCTAGATGCTTGACATGTGGCCTTTGGAAGCCTACCCATGCTTGTCCAACACCAATGACTTCTTCTAAGTGAAAAAAAAAAACCCTAAAGGGGAGACATCCATGTAAAATTAGGGTTTATTTGGGAAAAAGTGAAACTTTAAATGAATTGTTTAATATTACTTTGTTAAARGGGGGAATATTAGGGTTGTTGACCCCTAGTATTGTGGTTTACCCCTTTATTTGTGGACAAGTCACCTTGGTGACATTTTGTATAAATAAGAGATCATAATATCTCATTTGAACATAACTCTCCCTCGTTGTGAGAAGTATTGGTATGAAATTTTCGCTATATTTGGAAAAAAATTCTCTTTAGTCTCTTTTTAATGGTTATATATTGATGTTATGGTTGATGGGAGTGATGTGCTAGCCTTGGAAGGCTTATCTCTTGCTATCGTGGTGGATTATCTTGACATTTTTCCTTGAATTCGTATGTTGTTTACTCTCATCCTATCATTTGTTTCAATTCAAGGTCATTGTTCTAGGATCTAGGTGGGAAGTATAAGGGAATAGACCCCCACCATATTCTTCATCACTTTATGCTTCATGTCATTGGTTAAGCAAGGGTTTTCTAAGAGAAGTATAAGGGCATACACCCTCTTAGCTTAAGCCCTAGCTAGAGAAACTTGCCTTGGGAAGTAAAAGGGATTACACCCCCAAGGAGGTAGCTTCTCTAGCTCTTTATTTTAATTACCCCATTAAAACAATAATTAAGAGCACTAGTCATTTATTATTGCAATGGAAAAATAAAATATTGCATTGGGAAACGTGATTTTTGGTCATTTTTACTTCTTACAAAGTGGATTGTTTTCCTTGTGCCTTGGGAACCTCACAACCACTAAGGAGACCCCATCAAGGGGATACTTCTTTCTGCTGTTATAAAATTACATCTTCAGCCATTAGGGCTGAAAAAACCCTAACTCATTTTCTTGAATAGCTCTCTTATCAACCATTAGATTTTGCTCAAAGTCTAATATAATTTGCTGCAGACAAGTGTTTACAACAACCTTATCTTTTTATGCTAGAATATTGGTTTTTTGTCTTGTGTTTAGCTAATCATTTACTAGTCTTTCCCTTGAATTTTCTACTTGATCTCTAGTATTTATTGAGAAGCTTATAGTACCATATTATTTCTGATATATACTATTATATATTTATGAAAATTAGGGACAAAAATATTAACTTGTTGATCCAACTAACATACATTATTGCAATGTGTTTTTTATTGTGTCTCGGGCAGGTATTTCACCATTTGCAAGTCACTCAACATACTTGGAAACCCTTAGACCTTACTAAGACTTCATTTCACACATTTCACTCCACTTATGCTTGACCTCTAGGGGATCCACTTCCATCTCATCCCCCCTAGGGTCATCGGGATCACCTACCTAGAGTGACCAAGTCACCCTTGAAGTGCGAGACCTACATCAAGGTGACATTGGGTGTAGGATTCCCAACTTGTAGCACTTGATTTTTGGTTTGGTCGAGATTTTACCAACCTAAAACTTTCACTATAACAAATCCACTTCTTTGTGTATTGTTGCCTATGTTTCTAGGATGTCTTTGGCCCCCTGTGGAGTCATGGTTGTAATGTTTTTTTCTGCTTCATGAACTGATTGTTTTACCTTGCTCTGTGTAGTGGAAAATTCACCTATCACCCTCACTACTTATTCCTATAGCAGTCCTAAATGTTTTTGAAGGATATTCTATTGATCCTTCATCTTCTCCACTTACACGTATGACTATCATTGTGCCAAAATGGTTGTCATATGTTTAGCTGGTGGAAGTGTATTTATTTTCTCTGAAGCTTGTTGGGCCTTTTCCTTGGCTTATCTTAATTTTGCCTACACAACCTTCATATTGGGATCTTCCACTAAGTATGTCCATATTTGTGCACTCTCCTCACAGAGTTTGGCACATTCTTCTTCCAACTTCTTGATGTTGGCGAATATTGTCATTGTCGTTCTCTCCCTTCATGCTCTTACCTTTGGTGGCGTTCTTGGCGTACTTAAAAATCATAGGTATTCTATATGTGATCATAATCCTTTGATAACTTTATCAATCTTCAATACTTATTCTTCCATAGTAGCTTCTACTACTATCGAGACTTCTAGAATGGCCTTGTATAATTTCTAGACGACCGCTTGTGTTTTCTAAGCTATAATTTCAACTTCATCCCTTTCCTTGAGGGATTTATTTACCCTTTACTTGGCCTCATTTTTTTGTTTCATTAATGCCTCCACTCAACCTTCAACTTTCCTCTTCTACTGGAGTGCAGTATCATATTGTTCCTACAACTGAACCCTTTTTTCCATTATTTTTGTCAGCTCTCGGTGTGCTTCATCTCCTCGACTCTCAATACCTTACAACATTCCTATTTACAAGTCTTATAATATTTGTATCAACATCCACGATACCACTATGTTCAGATGTCTTAGCACGTTCACCTACTATTGTAATTTGACCGTTGGAAATTCAAGTTTGTCTGTCTCAATTTGGTGTTTTTTGTGCCCGACTGCTAGCTAGGTTAAGACTTCCCTGGAATTATGGATGGTCCTCCCTCAGTATTGCACTCTTCTTTTATGTTGGTTGCTACTAAGATTTGTTGCAGTGCTTCCAACTAATCCTGCACCCTCTATTGTTGTTATTCTTTTTTTCTAGTTGCTTCCCCAATGAATTCTTTTGCTTTGTCCCGTACTTGGTAGTCGATTTGACCCATGTCATCATTGGTAAACATATAAACTGGGGTTTCCCTGTGTGCTTCATTATTCTTGCATGTCCTTCCTTCTAGTCCCTTCCCCTTATCCTTTCATTTTGCACCTACCATGGGTACTTTCTAATGTACTTTTGTTGTTGATGGGCCAGGTGTATCTCCTGATCCATTTTTCCGGTCATTCTCCTGATCCATTGTTCTGGTCATTCCCCTATTCCACCTCTGGTTCTTCATCACTCTTATCCTGCTCTTCTTCGTCTTTCAGGTGCCTCATTTTCTCTACTGGGTTTTTTCACCCATCTTCCCAATAATTCATAATTATGCATACATCCTCTAATGTCAACCTATAGTTGGTTTGCAACCACTGGTGCACGGGGTCCTTCTTTACTTTCACATACATGTGGTGCATGCCTTCTTTGAATCACGCAATGTCTTTGTATGTTTCCACTATCTCAGCTGAGATGTGTGGTGCATGTTCGATTAGATACCTGATAGTATCAAATTATACAAAGAATGTGACATTATTGTCATGTTTCCTTCTCTTGTTTGGTGTATGCCATAAGTTGGCATACCGTGCATCCATACTACCTCTACCATATGTGCCCATGTGCTGATAGTAGCCTAGTTCCTTCCATTCGACCAACGCAATCAAAATCAAAATCCATGCATAGTGAAATTGTGTGACCTTTTCCTAGGCCTCAATAGAATCTTGCAAAAATTGGTTCACCAAGAAGGTGGCCCAGTTCATTTGAATCCCTTCGGAGCATTTTTCTCCAGTTTCAATCATTGCAGCTGATACATTATCATTACAACATTTACACAACAACTTGTGGGCCAATACCTATGTTACAAAACGAACATTGTCATCACTGGTGTGTGTGACATCAATTCCCCTTTCCCCCTTGAAAGTGTCAAATTTTTCCTTCATTTATTATGATAGGATTCTCTCCTTTTCCTTGTTGAAAAAAATGGTTGTATCCTCGCCGACTTTCAGTATCCCTATGATCCATACAATCAACCTAGTATCAATTGACACTGGGGGTTCAAGACACAATTTCCCCCCATGGACGCAACTGAGCAGTAACTTCACATAAGCATTGATTTCCAGACTACGTTCTAAGTGTGGGATATCCATCAGGTTGAATATGGCTGACTTCTACAGGCGGGCTGCCCACACCTATCTCTCCAGTACTATCTCTCTTGTTCCTGGTATTCTTTAGTGCATAAGTTTTATTCCTTGTCCAACTCAGGAAACATATGTTCGTTTGTGATATCGTGATCCACAAACTTGAGGGAAACAACCTTGTCGATCATGTCTCATTCAATACTTACACCAGGTGGGACTGGTGATGTTGCCAGTGGATATTTCCCTTCTACTGGTACTTTGATTTGTGGCATTTTATATTTCCTCGAGGGGACATAATCCTTGTGGAAACTTTCTTGTGAAGCCAAAGGCAAAGCTCTGGGTATTTTCTCAACCTCTAGTGTAACTTCGGGTTGTTTTGACTCMTTTCGCATCGTTGTTGTGGCACTTYAAATTTTGGTGGGGCCATTGTCTTATGTGACAAATTCCTTTACTTTCTCTATGGTTGTTCTATTTTAGTTGTAGTTCAGATCTGAATCACTCAGGTTCTCTCTAGTTTTTTCTCTTTCTCTCTCTCRTCCATGCAACTCTTAGTAACAATGATTTACGCTTAGTGAACCTCAATTGTTGTTGTGCCTTCTTTCCAACTATGCATGTATCTTCACGCCTTAACTTGTCCAATGCTCCAACGTGGTTGATTAATGGTTAAATAAATGCATCTTTATTGCCAAATCCATTCTAGTCTATTTGGTTACAATACTCGGCTCTCACCCAAGAGACTCGGGTTCAAATCTCGACAACAAAATCATTTATTTGTGTTGCACATGGTTGAAGACTCTAGGTTCAATTTATCGTTTGAAAAACAAAACCATTCATACATCAGCCCTTTCAGCATCACCTACATGTGCATATGAATTCTCACCCGAGGTATCTATTGGTGCAAGAACCAGTTTTATGCAGTGGTGAGA
>JASDQU010816331.1:9247-23471 GCA_032191745.1 Picea mariana
AACAATGTTAAAATACAAAAAGATATTTTATGATTTACATAGTGAAATGGATTGGAAAAATCCTAGCATGCACCATGATGAAAGAACTTGCTATCTTTATAATATATAGAGGGTAGAGAAAAAATGATTTATTTAAAAAGAAATTATAAATTTTCAAAATCTTTACAATATCAATTTACATAACTTCTCGAGTTATCAAAACTAAGGAGATTTAAGAGAATTTCATTTTTATCATTTTCTTGTTAAGGTTTGAGATACCAATTTGACCATTTAAAATGTTATCAATTTTTTTGCTCAAAGTACCATATATCAAATTTAGCTATTCGATATTAAAACAGTCTACTAGGACTAATTCAAAGAAATTAATTGTAAGATAGGGTTGGGACATGATTGTTCTCTTTCCTTCCTCTTTTTCACAACTATATTTATAAGTTAGAAGATATGAGTTATTATATGCACTTGATATTTTTGTTTTAGAAACGATTCACTTCTTTTAGCTAGGAGTCTCATTGAAATGTTCATGAATGAATTAGCTTGATACACAACAAACCCCACCACCATCAACCTCCTAACAAAGTGTAGTACCAAGACCCATGACATTGGAATGGAATCGACTTAAGTGGCATGTATAAATCAATGAAATGTTCATGCCAATGCCTCCACATAGAAGGATTATGTGTCAATCGGGTCATCGTAGCCCCTATGTCCTCCCACAAGGAAAATAATGTCCCATATTTTTGTTCCTTCTCTCTAGAGAAGGAGACACAGGGATCACACCCTCCCTCTTATGTTGTAACTAAATAGGGGGAAATGATCACATGGTCTACTCAGAATTCAAGTTATAGCTGTTAGTGTTCTTTTACAATGTAGCCAACTAGTGTTAGTCATATACTCATGTAGGCATCCTTATCATCCAAGGTGTGACACATACCTCTTTGTGAATAAGAGACCTCTTCCATTGTTATATAGGAGACATTGTCTTGTATTTAATTACAACAAATCTAACAAATCATTTTCATTTTGTCTTGTATAAGGTTTTTTGTTTTTTGTGATGTCTTTTTTTCCTAAGATATTCTTTTAAATATATCATGGTATCAACAAATTCTATGAAAATACCTTCTCATTTGTTTTCAGAGATATTTTCAAGCTGTCTGAACTTCAAGATCTAGATCATATCTTCAAGATCGAGGTCAGATAAAATAGAAGAGGAGAAAGTTGATCTATGTTTCTTTATTGTCCTAGATAGTGCCATTGTTTATATTCATATCAATTAAGATAGCCTCCTCTGCATACAACATTAAGGATTGAGTGTCCAAATTTATGAATTTACTCTTGACCAATTTCGATGCTTTTTTCTAAGTGAAGTAGATATCAAGCTCCCCATTCGTCAATTCTCTATCTCATTCCTTTTGTATTTTCACATATTGAACAATGAGCATCTTACTATATCCATAGTCATTCTAGACAATGCTAAATGGAGGTGGTAGAGATTGGGGAGTTCAAGCTCATAGGTGTATTGGGTTTCTTCCTTCTCACATTCACATCTACCAGCAATTTTTGGTTAATTATCAAATTCAACTATTCTACACTAATTTTGGTATGATTTAAAGTTGTTTTTTTTTTCTGCATTAATTATTATATGGGTAATTCATATTTTATTGGTAAGTCTCCCTATTAAACAACAATCATCTTGTACAAAATTTAAAAATCAAGCACTAGAATCTAGTTGCAAAAGACTTCAAATCAAAATGACAGAGTGATTGAAATTCAAGTTTCACTTGCACTAACTTTGTGAATGATATTGTGTAGCTATATTGTTGATATGTTATCTCTCACATTACCAGTATGCATGAGGCCTCCCTCATAGAGAACATTTTTTATTTGTATGATATTACATTTCCTATTTAGTCTTTTTTTGGTGAATTTTTTATTTGATTATATATAGAGAGATGGAGAGAGGGAGAGAGAGAGAAAAAACAATAACTAAAAAAATAGTAAAATACTATTTGATTTCATGGAAATTTGGCCCATTGGAATGTGATTATCACCAATAATGTGTTGTTATAATTGTTTGAGTTATCTCAAAACAAAGTTGCCATTGCAGAGATACATATATAGTGTTCTTTTTGTATTTTCTATTGGCAAAATGGTGGAATAAAATACTAGTGAGCTCCTAAATCCCCATAATTATCACATATAGAAAATCAATATGCAACAATTGTTTCATCCTAAAGGGTTTTGGAAAATATCAGTTGAGGCTCAACTAGTGCTTACCAAGCAAGTTGAGAGATTTACTTATTGAAACAAACTTGTTGAAGACATGGGTTTGATTGGATTGAATTCTTTAGATATTTTGTTGTTTCGTACTATTGAATTTAAAAATCCGATATAAATTTGGGACAAATTGGCTCCTTTATTTGGTAGTGATATTGAATTTCAATTATCACAATTGGAAGGATAATTTTTATCACTTGTACTTGATGAGCATGTTTCCATTGAATATTACCTTGCCGAAATTAGGTTAATATTGGCAGAAGTGAAAGGGTTTGGAGAAAAAAAATTAGATCAAGAGTGGATTTTCTTTATTATATCTAAGGTAAAAGCTCCTTTAGTGGTATTTTTTTCTATAATTTACTTTACTATGGATGCACTTGGACATGAGTTTAAAACCTACTCTTTTGAGATTTTATGTGAATTTCTTAAAAGGGAACAATCTAAGCTTATGTAATTAGATTATATTGTTGGTTCATGTAGCTAATACCTCCAAAGGTAAGCACAAAAAAAGAGATAAACAAAGAAATATTTTTCTCAACCTATTGAGTCTCCCTACAAACATCACAAAAAAATAAAATGTTTTTCCTCCATATTCGAGGTCGAGTAACTCGACCTCCAAGACAAGAAGAAGTCAAATGAAATGTATATAATTTTTATGTCATATTTTGGCATGTTGAAGTTTTTCCTCCATATTCCATGTCCAGTAATTCTACCTCCAAGACAAGAAGAAGTCAAGTGAAATATATATATATTTTTATGCCATATTTTGGCATGTTGAATCCAAATGTTGGCTGAAACTAGAAACTTTGAATGAAGTCATGCTAAATTATAGCATTCCAGTACCCAAACCTTCCTCATCTTCCTCATATAGTAAAGGGCATGATTTTTCTACTCAATATTTATATGCATCTTCCGACAACTATATACTTCATTGTGTTGCATCACATCATATTACTCATTCTCATGAGTTTCTACCTTCCACACATAATTGTAGGATTTAACATGTCACAATCAGAGTCTCTACAAAAATTCATGTTTTAGGATAATGAACCATGTAGTTATATATTGGGTGCATGAATGATATTCTCTTTGTTCTTGAAATCTCTACAAATCTACTTTATATTTATCATATTTTGCAGTTTGGTTATGGTAAAACAATAGAGTTTTTTCATGATGATGTAGCCATTCAACAACTAGAGAATCTAGATATTAATGTTCCTTCTTGAAGATGTTATCATAGCTCTCAATTGTATAGGTTTACTTTGTTTTAGCCTTCCTTTGGTTCCATTTTAATTTCACATGTTGATTATTTTTGTATAATTTGTCATGAAAGATTTGGTCATCTAAGCTATATGTATTTGAAGTAGTTGGACACACAGAATTTGCTTATTGGTCTTCATAAATATTCTTTCACTAGTGGAGTTTGTCAGGTTTTCTTCTTGGAAAACAACATAAAGATTTATCTCCTAACGTTAAGTTCCTGTATGTGCACCACTTCAGTTGGTACATAGTGATCTCATGTCTTTTCTAACTCATTCATTTTTATGGGCTCAGTATTCACTCGCTTTTATTTATTAATTCTCTCATTTCTGTTGGTTGTAATTAGTTTAATTATAATGGTGAAGTTTTTGCTACTTTTAATACCTTCAAGTATTTTGTTGAGAAGCATACCTCTCTTTTGTCAAGAAATCATGCCAGTCCAAATATGATCCAAAACACCAAAACTTTTGGCCAGGTGTCACATCATCCAACCAATAGGGTGGTGTGAGGGCCAATCCAAATATACCACATGGACATGCGAAGCCCACCACATGCAGGGATAAAATAATCAAATATCGGTGACATATTTCTGCCTATCCACCACGTTATTAACAATATGGAAGAATAATAAGGTGACCCGTGTCCACGGTGGCTCCATCCTAAAATGTTTCATGCCTCAACCAATTTTCTCTTTGGAACATGGAAAAATCAATGGTCCTCGTTCAATCTCCCATTACTCTGTTCAAAGGTCAATATTTTTCCTCACATCCATGTTCTCGTATTCTCATTTAAGTCCCATCCTACAAAAATCCAAATGCACCCTTGCAATGGATGATCCAAATAAATTTGGACCTTTTTTTTAAGTGAGACCGATCAACAATTTGAATTTGTCGTCAAGCATCTAAGAATCTTGACTAGATGTCGTGACATCCCTCTAGCAGAGAACTGTTGGAGCCAATCTATCGATATCAAATGGATAGCTAAAACCCACCAAAATCACCCGAAAGCATATCAAACCTCGGTGACACGTGTCCCACTTCCCCACCATGTCAACATCTATAATAAACCACAATTTTGTCATTAAAAAAAAATTCTTCTAAGTACATTAAGTTATAAGTATGTATGTTAGATTTACAATAAGAGGAATAACCTTGATTTTAAAACTATGCCACTCAGTGTATTCAAATTTATTTCCTAATATTACAGAACCATAGTCTAGTGCTTACTCTTCAACTTTTATTTAAGTTATACTCATCTTGGTAAGTGGTTAAATGATTATATTGTAGTAAAAAGGGAATAGACATAGGCCTATGACTTAATATTTCAGCCTCCTCTTTAACACCCATTTCTTCCTGCGCGCGCCTACTTGAACTGCAAGACCCCGAGGAACTTTATCAACATAAAAAGGGCAAACAAAATCCTTGTTTTAGCATTGGGTTTATTGGCTTGGGTTTTACATAGGTGACCACAGACTTGGAAGAATTTTCTTCGGTTGACTGAGAGCCTTCGTAACCCAATAGACCTCCTAGTTGAAAGCGAACCCTAAGCTGGTAGTAGATTGATCCTTACCGTACTTAACTAAATCCAACCACCGACACTAACTAGACTAGGAAATGATGCGTTCGAGGAGTTCCAGACTTGTCCTCGTGGATAAATATATTAAAAGGGACTGCATGTGTTGATAGACGGAATTAAATCTCTGATTGGCCATTAAATGGGGTGGATGAGAAAACGAGAGTCACAAGGTTCCCTCATCTAACCCAAACACGCCACATTGCACTGTCACATGGCGTAATTCCTCGTTATACTCACCACATTCAATATGGGTATCTTAGGGTACAACCGAGGTCCATTATCATTTTTGTTAAAACCTACTCTAAGTAGAGTTTTGTGTTTTTCTTCTATTTCGTGAACTTACTCTGTGCGGTGGTATAGTGACTTGGAGCACTTCTCGGATTACTCCTGTTTGGGTAAGCAACCATCAGATTGTATAATTTTTATTGTAGGCTTTTTCTTCCTTGTTACAAAATTCTCTTCCAACGCATTTCCTGGAAGTAGTCGGAAGCTTACTTGGATAAGGTCTTATACATGTCTGTATGTTATACATAAAAAATTTCCTTAATATTGAAATCTCCCTGGCAAGTTATTTCTATTCGGATCGGGGAAAGAAAAGGGTTTTTAATTCGTCTATCATTGTTCTCCCAATACTTCTCGATAAATTCATAAGACTATAAAATTTTTCCTTATTTGAGATCCTCCTAGGGAATAATAGTCAGCCTAACCCTTAAGCCAGTCTCGTACCCTAACTGGAAAAAAATTGTCCGGGTTCTTCTCTACCCTAACTTATTTGTAGAGTGTTTTACAAATCATTGGTACTATTCTATTGTTCTTTTATACTTCTGCAAATGGTCCTTGAGTTTATGCTTATTATGCATTGTTCCAACATTCGTATATTGTTATATGTTTTGTTCCTTTCTTTGGTCGTTATTGATTCTTATCGCTAATGGTCAGCTCCTTTGTTTTGCGAGGGTACCCACCAGATAGATTTGGGCTCCTCTTCCCTTTCGGTCTGGACAGTACACAGTTTATCACAATAGAGAGCATTGTTGAATCCGCTCCAATTGAAGTTAAGGATTTCTTCGACTATACTTTCCTAGTTTATTAGATCTTCTTATTTCTGTTTGAACAAGTTGTAATCGTTTCGTTGAAAAACCATGTGCAGGGGCTTTAGCCAAGAGCATACATGGATTTCAACCTCTATCCTCCCCTCCACAGTTACTCAGGTTCCATTCTATCCCTTTCCAGAAGCTTAGGTGACACAGGAAAATAAAAGAGTTAACTCTTTGTGGTAGAGATTGTTTGATTATGCTTCTATTATTTAAATTCAGGCCAGAATGAGGGTTGACTGTAAAACTATAAGATTTTGTTGGAAGAATCAAGTCATATTTTCTTATACTATGTCTTAACTCAAATAGTAACGGAAAGACGATTCTCTGGCCATAGTTGGGTATTGACTAGATCTATTCCCTAGGTAGTTAGGCAGGTCCTATGTCTCAAGTTTACAATTATGTCAATTATTTTTTGAAACTGTCTTGTTTTACACAAATAGAATCATATGTGGGTGGTCATTCCTTGATGGTAATGCCTTGCTATCCAGTCTATGGTAATGCTTTGTGTAAAAAGAGGAAGCATCTGTATAATCATATCATTTCCCTATAATTCTTCTATTTCTTTTACGAATCCTTGGTTATATGATTTGTCTGCTTTATTAGTTTGACAGGTGTTCCTATGTAAGTGAGTTTTTCGGTTGCAAACACATACCTTTTGTCAGTCCAATAAAGCCTATGCAAGAACCACATGCAATCCAATTTTGACCCTATATATATATATATATATATATATATATATATATATAAGAACAATTCTATATGTAATGTATATAAATATATATGCATATTTGTGATCCATATGATCCATAATGCCTCGTATTCTCCTTTCCAATATTATATGAGGAAGGAAACTCAGTTAAGTAATAAGAATTTCTTTTGGATTTTAATTATAGATATACCCATAAAACTTATATGTATATATGCAGATTTGTTGAAAACCGATTTTGATATTGATAGATCTGCCTAAAAGTTCAATTACAAGGATAAACGACATCTGTAGCTAGACCTATCCCTGTCCAGTTCCATATACATAGATAAATTTTTGTCTTAGAAATTTGTTTTCAGTAATAAACAAACACCTGTGGCTAGACCTGTTCCTTTCAGGTTTAATGTACACAGACAAATATTGCATAACAGTTTAATTTACATGAGGAAGTAATTCCAGAATTGAAATCATCTACTATAACCCTCCTCCAAATGGACAGATTTCATTTGTGGAAGATACTACGCTTTAACACAAACAAATGTACTAAATTAAATACATACATATATATATATATAATCATTCAAATAGAAAAGGAAAAGATTAACATATATGAAGCAGGTCATGGATAGAGAAAGGGAAAAGACATGTTCCTCCCAACCGTAGAACGGGCCAGCCAAAACCACTTTCCCAATTCGCCGCCGAGCCTAACGATGAGTCCATCAGGGCTAACTCGGAAAACATACTCCTCAACAATGTCTTTCAGTTCCAGCAGATTCCTCTTGCCTCACACTCCATTAGTAGTGTTCATAATAGCAAGAAAACCTATATTCCTTTTCCCCATCATACTCGGTAGCGTCCTACCTCCTGACATATGGTATTTAACAAAACAATGTTTTTGCCTAAGTATTTCTTTCTCCCCCTTGGAAATTTTTGCATCTTTCTAAATCCCTGATTTCCAAGGGTTGCAAATGGCCAAATCTCTGATTTTCCGCTTGTAACAATCAGCCCAAAGGTAGTTCCAACATGTTCCCAACTCATGGAGTCATGGTCAACTGATTTTAACACGGTTGTTCCATTTGTCTTCCTGCAATTAATATAAAATATTATGTTTTCATACAAGTGTCATAGTCAAATAGTTAGTTGGGTCAAATCAGATATCTTCCCAACAGTCATAAAAAATAATTACAATTATCAAATTCAAAATTCAAAATTGCCATAAAAGAAAAAAAAATTCCAATTTCGAATTTACTAAAAACGAAATATTTTTCCAACAAATTTTAAATTTCAAAAATACTTTATTTATGGGGATGTCATATCCTTTTCCCCTTCAATAAAACATTGTCCTCAGTGTTCGTTCCTTTCTTGGAACAGGATTGGATGATATTTCCACAAATCTCCCTCCAACTCCCAAGTGGCCTCCTCGGGATTAAAGTGCTTCCATTGCACCTTTACCTGAGCAACGACTCTGTTCCGAAGTGCTATTTCTCTCCGATCCAGAATACGCAGGGCTTCCACCAGGAACTCGCCTTCGGTTTCCACCTGCACCAAGTTCCAATCAATCATATGAGTAGGGTCATGAACATACTTTTTCAACAAAGAAACATGAAACACATTATGAATTCTTAAATTAGTTGAAAGTGCAAGTTGGTATGCTATGGGTCCAATTCGAGCTAGTATCTCGAAGGGCCCACAAAACTTGGGTGCCATCTTGGCACAGTTCCCTAAATTCAATGAACTTTTTTGGGCTTTGACCTTCAAGTAAACATGGTCTCCCACTTGAAATTCCAAGTGTCTTGTTTTCTGGTCTGCAGAGCACTTTTGTCTGTCCTGTGCTTCTTTTAAGTTCTGTTGTACTTTCCTTACCATTTCTCCATTTCTTGGAGCATCTCTGGTCCAACCATGAGTCTGTCAACCGAGTTGTTCCAGCTAATTGGATTCGTACACTTCCTGTTGTACAATAACTCGAAAGGGCTTAACCTAGCCGATCTTTGGTACCCATTGTTATATGAAAATTCTACCAAGTGTAAGTAGTTTTACAACTTGTTTGGTTTTGTTATTATGTACATGTGGAGCATATCCTCTACGATTTGGTTTGTCCTTTTGGTCTGTCTATCTATAATCACCATTTTAGGAATTCCATGCAGTCTAAATTTTTCAGCAATGTTTATAGCTTTAAAAGTAGACTTTACATGAATAAAGTGTGCAGACTTACTGAGTTTATCGATTACAATCATGATAGAATCATTATGTTTCTGAGTTTTAGGAAAACCTGTTATAAAGTCCTGCAATATTGTCTCCCATTTCCATTTTGGTACTGGTAAAGGTTGTAATAGGCTGGTTGGAGGCTGGTGCTCAACCTTAACCTGCTGAAAATCTTGGCACCTAGCCAAGTATTCTGTTATTTCACCCTTCGTACTCGGCTAGTAAAATAGTTTTCTAAGTGCGGTTATCATTTTTTGGTACCCTGGATGGACAGAATACAGTTTCTTATCCACTTCGTCCAAGACTATTAATTTTAACTCTACTGAATTTGGTATGTAAACTCTGTTTTTAAATCGGACTCGTCCCTACTTGTCGATACTTAGATCTGATTTATCTAAGTTTGTGGTGTTGTTTTGTAATTCTACCATTATCTTAGTGTAATTTCCATCGTTTATACCTATCATCCTTATTCTTTGTTCCAGATCACTTTCTACCCGGCTAATATTTATCTCAAATAACCGATGGACTCTTCTTCTTAAAGCACCTACTACCTTATTTTCCTTAACCTTGATATGTCTGACCTCGAAGTCAAATTCGCTCAAGAAGGCTAGCCATCTTTCTTGCCTTGCATTAAGATCTGGTTGGCTAAACAGATATTTCACACCACTATTATCTGTCAATAGTATAAATTTTTTGCCCATTATGTAGTGTTGCCACATTTTTAAGGCGTGTATTATTGCTGCCAATTCTAAGTCATGAGTGACATGATTTCGCTCATGTTCTTTTAAATTTTGGAACTCGTAACAAATCACTTGTCCTTCCTGAGTTAGGATGCCACCCAGTCCTTCTTTACTTGCATCAACACATACGGTGAAGTCTTTATCTGGGTCTCCTACCTTCAATATGGGTACAGTTGTCAATAATTCCTTTAACTTTTTAAAACTATCTTGACATTTTTGTGACGAGTTAAACTTGGCCCCTTTCTTTTGTAATGACATGATAGGGTAGGCTATCTTGGAGAACCCCTCTATAAATCTATGATAATATCCGGTGATTCCCATGAATGACTAGATATCCTCTACATCCTTAAGTACTGGCCATTCTATGATGGCTTTTATTTTCTCAGGGTCTACGACAATGCCTTCTGCTGAAATTACATGTCCTAGATATTGTATTTTATTTTGATAAATGTCACACTTATCAAACTTGGTGTACAGTTTGTGTTTCCTCAACGTTTGCAGAACTATTCTTAAGTTTTCTTCATGTTCTTCCTCTATTTTAGAATAGACTAGAATATTGTCGATAAATACTAGTACGAACTTGTCTAAGTATTGAGTGAAAATACTATTCATCAGGCACATAAATGTGGTTGGCACTTTGGTGAGTGTGAAGGGTATGAATACGAATTCATAGTGTCCATTTCTTGTTCGAAAATTTGTTTTTCTTATATCTTCATCCTTTATCCTAACTTGATGATAACCGGATCATAAATCCAATTTCGAAAAGATCTTGGCCCCACCTACTTGATCAAACAGGCCATTTATCCTAGGTAAGGGGTAATTTTTCTTAATTGTCGTTTTATTCAATTTTCTATAATCGATACAAAGTCTTAGAGTACCGTCTTTCTTTTTCACAAAGAGGACCAGTGCCCGCCATGGTGAAACTCTCGGTCTGATACACTCTTTGTCCAACAAAACCTGTAATTTTATTTTTAATTCTATTAGTTCTTGTAGACTGATTAGGGAAGGTGCTTTTGAGATAGGGGTTGAACCAGGTAGTAGGTCTATGGAGAAGTCTATTTCCCTTCTAGGAGGTAATTCTAGTATCTCATCCAAAAACATGTCTCTAAATTAACGTAGGATAGCAAAGTCTTCTAACTTTGGCTTATGTTCTTTTTCTAATAGATTCGTTACTTGGATTGCATAAACTTGACATCCCTTTCTCATACATTTGTTGAGTTGCATTACTGAAACTTGTCTGACTGATACCAGTTTTGGTATACCTTGGGTTGTTCTAGTAGTGCCAAAATCGTCTTTATAGTTAAGTGTCTTTGCATAACAATCTAGTACTTCTTTGTGCTTTTCCAACCAATCCATTCCGATAATCATATTATAAGACCCTAGTGGTAGGATGTTCAGATTTGTCCTTATATTTTGGCCATCTAAGCTAAATTCAAAATCAGAAATAAATTCAACAACCTTCCTTTTAGTCCCCGTTGCTAGTTGCACTGGCCATGATTTTGTGTGCTTCAGTTTCTTGAGTTCGTTTGACTCTACTACATCAAGAGTAATATAACTTAATGTAGCTCCAGGGTCAATTAAAACAAAAATTTGAGAGTTATTGATTTTACCTTCAATCTCTACCACAGAGGACTGGTGGTCAACTTGTTGGTCATCTATGGATACATTTATCCGATGCAGGCTTCTGCCCACGTCACCCACCATGGAGGCCTCCTGCAAATTATGAACAACATTTCTGTTTGCTGAAATTAAACATGGGCAGTTCCTCCTTAGATGAGTTTCTCCACATTCCCAGCACTTTAATGGCTCGCAGGAGTTGTCCCCAAACTTCTTCGTTCCCATATTTACTAGTTTACCATTGCTTTGTGTATTCGGATGATTGGAGTGAAAATCCTTTCTCAGAAATCTTTTTGTTGCATTGCGATAAGGAGCTCATTGGTATCCCTTCTTCCTCTAGTTAATTTGATCTTGTTTCTTATCCTTCGAGGCTTTGGGAAACTCTAGCCGCTATTTATACTAGTCATAGCACATTTGTTCTTTCTTCAGTACTTCAATCAAGGATTTGGGGTTGTCAAATTCAATTATGTCCCTGTAGGACTCTGGTAAACAACTTAAGAATCGATGGATTTTTACCTTAACCTCCCGGATGTACGGTACGAACCTCAATAGTTCCAGAAATTTATTTATAAGGTCCTCCATTGTCATATTTCCAGGTCATAACTCGTAAAATTCTTTCGTTTTCCTTTCATAATAGCTTTCAGAAAGGTATTGTTTCTTGAAATACTTCTTAAAGTCAGACCATTCCAACTGTTTCTCCTTCAGGCCCTTGGCCAATTTCAGGTCTTGCCACCAAATGTTGGCCTTCCCTTTCAGATTGTAGATGGCTATTCTAACGTTCATATTGCTGGAATAGTTGTAGATCTGGAAGTATTTTTTTATGTCCAACAACCATACCTCATCTTCTTCTCTTATCCTATATTCTCTATCAAGCGTAGCTGGTTTAATATTTTTAAATTCTCCCTCAAGGTGGTCTGCTTGTTTTCTTTTTTTGTCTTTTTTAGTTTTGTCCTCAGTTGAAGGTGTTCCTTTAGACAAACTGTCTCCTTTTTTTCTTTCTGGCCTAGAGTTCTTCAAGGCCCTTTTTCTGACCTCTTCATCATGGTTATCGTTCTTTGGGATTTTTTTGGTCACTATACTGCATAGCAGGACCTCATTTATGTCTTTTTGTTCCTGTTGTGATTTCTTCAATTTCTCATTGTCTGCTTTGAAAACCTTTAGCTCAACAATAATATTCCTCATTTTTTCCATTACTTCCATAGGAGATATTTTGTCACTATTATGTCTTGGATCTCCATGAGGTCCCTGTTTTGGATTTCCTTCCATTCTGATTCTTATATCATCCTAAGCTGCCATAATTCAAACAAAACATAAATGTTTTCTGTTTGTAACAAAAAGGTTTATTAGTTTTGCATAGATTGAAATATGTGCTAAGCAACTGATGTGGCAAATTCTTAGGTCTAGTGTTGTAACCTTTTCCTCTGATACTGTATGTAATGAACCTCAAATTCACCATAACTTTTTTTTTCTTTTCTTATGTTACCATTAATCTCCAAATTTATATATATTCAATACCAAAATGAAATAGTCTTTATTCCTATTCACAACATGGTGCAAATCCTCTTCTTACTAACCCATCATTAAGGGTTTAGGACTTAAGGTTACTAGGATTATTTCACATGTTTAATTATGATATACTTGTTATAAGCTATAGTCGCACTTTGCTTACTATATACTACAGTCACACTTCAAAAGGTGTCTTTTAGTTTGTTTGATATGACTATGAACAGACATAACCCTATGACTTAAGATTTTGGCCTCCTATTTAACACCCACTTCCGCCTGCGTGCACCTACTTGAACTACAAGACCCCGAGGAACTTTATCAACATAAAAAAGGTAAACAGAATCCTTGCTTTAGCATTGGTTTTATTGGGCTAGGTTTTACATAGGTGACCAAACACTTGAAGGAATTTTCTTTGGTCGATTGAGAGCCTTTGTAACCCAATAGACCAACTAGTTGAAAGTGAACCCTAAGTTGGCAGTAGATTGATCCTTACCGTACTTAACTAAGTCCAACCACCAGCACTAACTAGACTAGGAAATGATGGGTTCGAGGAGTTCCAAACTTGTCCTCATGGATAAATATATTAAAAGGGACTGCATGTGTTGACAGACAGAATTAAATCTCTGACTGGCCATTAAATGGGGTGGTTGAGAAAACGAGAGTCACTAGGTTCCCTCATCTAACCCAAACATGCCACATTGCTACTGTCACATGGCGCAATTCCTCATTATACTCTCCACATTCAATATGGGTATCTTAGGGTACAACCGAGGTCCATTATCATTTTTGTGTAAACGTACTCTGAGTAGAGTTTTGTGTTTTTCTTCTATTTCGTGACCTTACTCTATGCAGTAGTATAGTGACTTGGAGCACTTCTCGAATTACTCCTATTTCGGTAAGTAGCCATCGGATTGTATAATTTTTATTATAGTCTTTTTCCACCTTGTTACAAAATTCTCTTCCAATGCATTTCCTGGAAGTAGTCGGAAGCTTACTTGGATAAGGTCTTATACATGCCTGTATGCCATACAAAAAAAATTTCCTTGATATTGAAATCTCCCGGGCAAGTTATATCTATTTGGGTCGGGGAAAGAAAGTGGTTTTTAATTCGTCCATCGTTGTTCTCCCAATACTTCTCGATAAATTCATAAGACTGTAAAATTTTTCCTTATTTGAGAGCCTCCTAGAGAATAATAGTCAGCGTAACCCTTAAGCCAAGCTGGTAGCCTAACTAAAAAAAAATTGTTGAG
>JASDQU010816331.1:25505-36109 GCA_032191745.1 Picea mariana
CCAACTCCCAAGTGGTCTCCTTGGGACTAAAGTGCTTCCATTGCACCTTTACCTAAGCGACGACTCTCTTCCGAATTGCTATTTCTCTCCGATCCAAAATATGAAGGGGTTCCACCTGGAACTCACCTTCAGGTTCCACCTCCACCAATTTCCAATCAATCATATGAGTAGGGTCATGAACAAACTTCTTCAACAAAGAAACATGAAACACATTATGAATTACTAAATTAGCTGGAATTCCTAAATTAGCTAGTATCTAGAAGGGCCCATAAAACCTTGGTGCCATCTTGGCACAGTTCCCTAACTTCAATGAACTTTTTCGGGCTTTGACCTTCAAGTAAACATGGTCTCCCACTTGAAATTCTAAGTGTATTCTTTTCTGGTCTACATAGCTCTTTTGTCTGCCCTATGCTTCTTTTAAGTTCTGTTGTACTTTCCTTACCATTTCTCCATTTCTTGGAGCATCTCTAGTCCAACCATGAGTCCGTTAGCCGAGTTGTCCCAGCTAATTGGAGTCATACACTTCCTGTCGTACAATACCTCGAAAGGGCTTAACCTAGCCGAAGTTTGGTACCCATTGTTATATGAGAATTCTACCAAGTGCATATAGTCTTCCCACTTGTTTGGTTTTGTTATTACGTACATGCAGAGCATATCCTCTATGATTTGGTTTGTCGTTCCGGTCTGTCTATCTGAAATCACCATTTTAGGAATTCCATGCAGTCTAAAAATTTCTTTCATAAATATTTCAGTAATTTTTATAGCTTTAAAAGTAGACTTTACAAGAATAATGTGTGCAGGCTTACTGAGTTTATCAATTACAACCATGATAGAATCATTATGTTTTTGAGTTTTAGGCAAACCTGTTATAAATTCCTGTGATATGGTCTCCCATTTGCATTATGGTACTGGTAAAGGATGTAATAGGTTGGCTGGGTGCTGGTGCTCGGCCTTAACCTACTAACAATCTTGGAACCTAGCCGAGTATTCGTCTATTTTGCCCTTCATACTGGGCCACTAAAATAGTTTTCTAAGTGTGGTTATCATTTTCTAGTACCTTGGATGGACAGAATACAGTTTCTTATCCACTTCGTCCAAGACTATTAATTTTAACTCTGTTGAATCTTGTATGTAAACTCAGTTTTTAAATCGTACTGGTCCCTTCTTGTCGATACTTAGATCTGATTTATCTGAGCTTGTAGTGTTGTTTTGTAATTCTACCATTATCTTAGTGTAATTTTCGTCGTTTATACCTATCCTCCTTATTCTTTGTTCTGGATCACTTTCTACCTTGTTGATATTTATCTCAAATAACCCATGGATTCTTCTTCTTAAAGCACCTCCTACCTTATTTTCCTTACCCTTGATATATCTGACCTCGAAGTCAAATTTGCTCAACAAGGCTAGCCATCTTGCTTGCCTTGCATTAAGATCTGGTTGGCTAAACAAATATTTCACACCACTGTTATCCATCAATAGTATAAATTTTTTTCCCATTATGTATTGTTGCCACATTTTCAAGGCGTGTATTACCGCTGCCAATTCTAAGTCACGAGTGACATGATTTCGGTCATGTTCTTTTAATTTCTAGGACTCGTAACAAATCACTTATCCTTCCTGAGTTAGGACGCCACCTAGAACTTCTTTACTTGCATCAACACATACGGTGAAGTCTTTATCTGGGTCTGCTACCTTCAATATGGGTGCAGTTGTCAATAATTCCTTTATCTTGTTAAAACTATCTTGACACTTCTATGACCAGTTAAACTTGGCCACTTTCTTTTGTAATGACGTGATAGGGTAGGCTATCTTGGAGAACCCCTCTATAAATCTGCGATAATATCCGGTGACTCCCATGAATGACTAGATATCCACTACATCCTTAAGTATTAGCCATTCTATGATGGCTTTTATTTTCTCAGGGTCTACGACAATGCCTTGTGCTGAAATTACATGTCCTAGATATTGTATTTTATTTTGATAAATGTCACACTTATCAAAATTGGCATACAGTTTGTGTTTCCTCAACGTTTGCGGAACTATTCTTTAGTGCTCTTCATGTTCTTCCTCTATTTTAGAATTATTTCAAGAAATAATAACTTTCTAAAAGCTATTATGAAAGGAAAACGAAATAATTTTACTAGTTATGACTTGGAAAGATGACGATGGAGGACCTTATAAATAAATTTCTAGAACTACTAAGGTTCGTACCATACATCCGGGAGGATAAGGTAAAAATCCATCGATTCTTAAGTTGTTCACCAGAGTCCTACAGGGACAGAATTGAATTTGACAACCCCAAATCCTTGATTGAAGTACTCAGGAAAGCACGAATGTGCTATGATTATTATAAACAATGGGTAGAGTTTCCCAAAGCCTAGAAGGATAAGAAACAAGATCAAATGAACTAGCGGAAGAAGAGATATTAGCGAGCTCCTTATCGCAATGCAGCAAAAAGCTTTCTGAGAAAGGATTTTCACTCCAATAATCTGAATGCACAAAGTAGCTGTAAACCGGTAAATATGGGAAGGAAGAAGTTTGGAGACATCTCCCGTGAGCCACTAAAGTGCTAGGAATGTGGAGAAACTCATCTAAGGAGGAACTGCCCACATTTAATTTCAACAAACAGAAATGGTGTTCATAATTTGCAGGAATACTCCACGGTGGGTGACATGAGAATAATCCTGCATCAGATAAATGCATCCATAGATGGACGACAGGCTGACGACTAGTCCTCTGTGGTAGAGATTGAAGGTAAAATCAATAACTCTAAAATTTCTGTTTTAATTTACCCTGGAGCTACGTTAAGTTATATTACTCATGATGTAGTAGAGTCAAACAAACTTAAGAAACTAAAGAACACAAAATCATGGCCGGTACAACTAGCAACAGGGACTAAAAGGAAGGTAGTTGAATTTATTTCTGATTTTGAATTCAGCTTAGATGGCCAAAATATAAGGACAAATCTAAACATCCTACCACTAGGGTCTTATAATATGATTATCGGAATGGATTGGTTAGAAAAGCACAAAGAAGTACTAGATTGTTATGCAAAGACACTTAACTATAAAGACGATTTTGGCACTACTAGAACAGCCCATGGTATACCAAAACTGGTATCAGTCAGACAAGTTTCAGTGATGCAACTCAACAAATGTATTAGAAAGGGATGTGAAGTTTATGCAATCCAAGTAACGAATCTATTAGAAAAAGAATATAAGCCAAAGTTAGAAGACTTTGTTGTCCTACATGAATTTAGAGACATGTTTGTGGATGAGATACCATAATTACCTCCTAGAAGGGAAATAGGCTTCTCCATAGACCTACTACCTGGTTGAACCCCTATCTCAAAAGCACCTTACCGAATGAGTCTACAAGAACTAACAAAATTAAAAATAAAATTACAGGTTTTGTTGGACAAAGAGTATATCAGACCGAGTGTTTCACCATGGTGGGCACTAGTCCTCTTTGTGAAAAAGAAAGATGGTACTCTAAGACTTTGTATCAATTATAGAAAATTGAATAAAATGACTATTAAGAAAAAGTACCCCTTACCTAGGATAAATGACCTGTTTGATCAAGTAGGTGGGGCCAAGATCTTTTCGAAATTGGATTTATGATCCGATTATCATCAAGTTAGGATAAAGGATGAAGATATAAGAAAAATAGTTTTTCGAACAAGAAATTGACACTATGAATTCGTAGTCATACCCTTTAGACTCACCAATGCACCAACCACATTTATGTGCCTGATGAATAGTATTTTCAGTCAATACATAGACAAGTTCGTACTAGTATTTATCGATGATATTCTAGTTAAAGTCAGACCATTCCAACTATTTCTCCTTCAGGCCCTTGGCCAATTTCAGGTCTTGCCACCAAATGTTGGCCTTCCCTTTCAGATTGTAGATGGCTATTCTAGCCTTCATATTGCTGGAAGAGTTGTAGATCTGGAAGTATTTTTTTATGTCCAACAACCATGCTTCATATTCTTCTCCTATCCTATATTCTCCATCAAAGGTAGCTGGTTTAATCTTTTTAAATTCTCCTTCAAGGTGGTCTACCTGTTTTCTTTTTTTGTCTGTTTTAGTTTTGTCCTCAGCTGAAGGTGTTCCTTGAGATGAACTGTCTCCTTTTTTTGTTTCGGGCCCAGAGTTCTTGGAGGCCCTTTTGTTGACCTCTTCGTCATGGTTATCATCCTTTGTGATTTTCTTGGTCACTATACTGTGCAGCAGGACCTCATTTATGTCTTGTTGTTCCTGCTATGCTTTCTTCAATTTCTCATTGTCTTCTTTAAAAACCTGTAGCTCAACAATAAGATTCCTCATTTTTTCATTCCATCACTATTATGTCTTGGATCTCCATGAGGTCCCTCTTCAGGATTTCCTTCCATTATGATTC
Organism: Picea mariana; assembly: GCA_032191745.1. Taxonomy (NCBI): domain Eukaryota; kingdom Viridiplantae; phylum Streptophyta; class Pinopsida; order Pinales; family Pinaceae; genus Picea; species Picea mariana. The sequence continues at coordinate 29,907 of JASDQU010816331.1, forward strand.
TTGCATCATCCTAAGCTGCCATAATTCACACAAAACATAAATGTTTTTTGTTTGTAACAAAAAGGTTTATTAGTTTTGCATAGATTGAAATATGTGCTAAGGAACTAATGTGGCCCTATTCAAGTCCAGTGTTGTAACATTTTCCTCTCATACCATTTGTAATGAACCTCAAATTCCCCATAACGTTTTTTTTTTATTATGTTACCATTAATCTTCAAATTTATATATATTCAATACCAAAATGAAATAGTATTTATTCCTATTCGCAACATGGTGCAAATGCTCTTCTTACTAACCCATCATTAAGGGTTTAGGACTTAAGGTTACTAGGATTATTTCACATGTTTAATTATGATATACTTGTCATAAGCTATAGTCGCACTCTGCTTACTATATACTACAGTCACACTTTGAAAGGTGTCTTTTAGTTTGTTTAACATGACTATGAACCTTATACAAATATGTCTTGCTATAAAAAACATACATATAGAATACTTCATTCAATACTTAGGCTATGCATCCCTTTTGACAAGGTCCCATCACATAACAAATCATTCATTGTGCACCCAATATAACAATTAAGGGACTGGGATAGACCACTCCAGCTCCTTGTACATGAGGTGTTCATGTTCACGCGTGGTTATACGCATGGGATTGGAGCTAGATGGTTAGGGTTCTACAATGGCACACGTTGCTCTTCCTAACCAAAAACGGTGTTGGTGTAACTAGGTTGGAAATTCCTAGAATTAAGCCCATGTCTTAATTGGCTATCGTCTTTACTTCAGAATGGCATTAAGGAAATGCAGAAGTAACTTCCAGGTATTAAATGAGTTATGACAGCTACATTTAAATTTTTCGGTAGTACCCCTACCTCGGCCTTCTACTCGACGTACGTTCCCAAAGGATCCTTGACACCTTTCCTTGGCCACATGGTCTGGGTACTTTGCAACATCCCTTTACTTACTTTTGAGACAGGTCCTCTCGTAGCTAATTGCTCAGAGTTTCTTGGTTCATGCAACTTAGAGGTAACCACCATTGATAGGGTTCCTATTACCTCTCTTTTCTTTCATGTAAGGCCTAGGAAACTCTGGAAATTTTTCTATTGTGAGCGAAGAGGATCGCCATCTACTTCGCCCTTATACCAGGTAAGCCTATTCACACCCACCATCCACATCTGTGAACTAAAGGTTGATTTGGTTACTGTTGACTGAGAGACTTAGTTGAGTCTTTGATTATTCTGGGTATTCTTTGAGATTTGGAATAGTATTACCCAGACTCGGACTAAGTTTTTTTTTACCAAGCTTCTGATGATTTAATGAAAGTATAGTTCCCTGTGGAAAAGTCTTTGTTATTCCTGAATTTTTCTCTTCTTCGACTACTAGTTAACAGGACGGGCTTAAGGAAAGTTTTCATTAGCATGGGTAATTTCAGAACGAATAAGGCCTTTGTTTCGAGGACTCCTCCTGTATGAGGCAGGAATAATATATAGGTGAAAAAGACCTTTTAATAGGGGTTTTCTCATTCGTTCTCTCGGATAAAAGATTCAAATATTTTGTCACCATATGGTAACTCTAAACTTTTCCTACCCCGCATTCATGCACTTGAAAAATAGAACTAGGTTTTCTTCGTAACCCATTACACCGTGGGTCTAGTCGCGACTCCCATTGAGTTTGGTGTCGATACTATATTTATTTTCTAGACCCTCTACTATTCTTAGTGTTAACAAATACGTGCATCTATGTAAAAAGGAACTTGTATTCAACTAGGCTTTGATAAGGAAGAAAAATGCAGTCATCTATGTATCACGTATTAGATTACATTGAGGCATTCGTTTTTCCCTTTTTTCTTTTCTTTCCATTATATTGTTGCTATTTGTGGCATATTTTCAAGAAAGTGAAGCTCTGTGTAAAAATCGACAAAATGTTTCGTGTCGCTGAATGATATTCAAGTAGTATACCTTTTTTCTATGTTAATAACATTGCATGATGTATTGCGACCTCTCAAGGTCTGGTTATGTATACCTCTTTTTTGTTTTCACTGATTTCGTTTTACCAAGTGTAAGAATTTCGTTATCATATCTAATGATGGGGCCCTGTTTGTATGAGAGGGTACCCATAAAAAATTTATCGACCCACTTTCCCTTTTCGGTTACCGGACGGGGTTTCGACAGTTCTTGGGAAAGGAAGAGCAATCTCCATTCTTTGAGTTAAGTAAAGACTCTATGGCAAATCTTATTTCCCTTTCTTTTTGTTATTCGTTCTACCAGTGAGATTCTTGATTTACAATTTTTATGGTTATTAACTTTAATTTCATGTTTCTCTTGCAGGGTCTTCTTCCCTCTAAGATTACCAGAATTAAGATGAATCTGAATCTAGAAAAGGTACTCAGGTTCTAGGATAGGATTTGTGAATATTCGTTGATACTAGAAAAATAAAATATTTGATCTAGGTTAATAATTCCAAACATTCATAGTAAGTCAAATGAATTTATCTCTGTAATTGGCTTGTTATAAAATTAAATGGAAGAGGACTCCATCATCATAACACTTGAAACTAGTATTACCTATCGTGGGTGGGTGAACAATGCTTACTATTGTTCTGATTTTGGAACTTAAACAGATTGAGTATGATTATGTACATTTTTGTCCTTGAAGCATTATGTTTCTATGTATCACATCATAAAAATAACCTTTGATTTGCGAAGCACTTGACCTGATATTTACTTTGGTTATTATTACATTTCAGAACTGATATATATACTTTTATTATTACTACAGTCCAAAATATGAAAGATTTACTCGCTTTTCCACATGTTCTCTATAAGAATGGACTGGTGGCAATAGTCATTTGATTTTTTTTAAAGTAACAGAGAATATAGATACAATCATTATTTGTTAATAGGATTAGGAAATCTCGATTCTAGTGTCTTATATAATATATAAAAATGGGTTCCAGATTCTCTAAATTACAGATTCGCCAAACTTTATGCATCTGGCATTTTGTTTTCATGTTCTTGATGCATACAATTGGTCAGCATATAATTCATATCATACATGGACAAACATATATAATATTAACTATTTCTGTTGTAAATAGTCAACTTCAGTTTTGTTGTACAGATTCCCAAAAAATAGTGTATTTATATATAAGTAGCATATATAGGTATATTTTCCTGTACGCATCTTTATGAAAATCTTGTCATATAGGGGGTATTTATTTTTCTTCTGAATTTACTAGTACATGAGTTGAGACTCATAGGTATACTATAACTACCTATGGAAATATAATTATACATAGATAACAATATACTTGGTCCCAATCGCATCATGCACAGGATTAGTCTACTCCACAGAATTAATTAAAAGTGTGATTTAGCCTACAGGTTATCTGAGTACAAAAGTAATGAAATTCTACAGGAATAGTTCTTCCCGTTAATACATCCAATGACATTAGTATTTACTCAGCACTATGTTCCAACAAAAGTAATCCATTCCTAATTGATGAATAAAAGGTATTTGATCAGTCTCTAAACACAACAACATTCGACCAGGATTCATTCATAGAAATAAATAAAATGCAGATCTATGAGTGATCATAATATTTAACCAAAGACAGAGTAGGATAACTTATCTGAATCAATTCATGTGAAGACAAAGGGAATAGCCACATTCCTCCCAACGGTAGAATAGGGCATCCAAATCCATTGTCCTATTCACCCCCTAGCCTGACCATGAATCCATGAGGGCAAACTTGGAATTTCCTCTTCAACAATGTCTTCCTCTGTTAGTAATCTTCTCCTTGCCTCACACTCAGCATGTAGTGTTCATAACAAAAAGCGACCATAACTATTCTTTCCCAGCATTCCCTTCCTTGCCTCACACTCAGAAAAGAGTGTTCATAATAGAAAGAGGTAATTGCTTTCCCCAACATACTTGGCAGTGTCTTGCCTCCTCACATATGCTATTTAACAACAATGTCTTTGCCTAGGTCTTTCTTTCCCCCTCCCCCCCTTGGGAATTTTTGCAGCTTTCTAAATCCCTGATTTCCAGGGGCTTCCAATGGCCAAATCTCTAATTTTCCACTTGCAACAATCATCCCAGAGGTAGTTCCAACATGTTCCCCACTCATGGAGTCATGGTCAGTTGATTTTAACATGGTTGTTCCATTTGTCCTCCTACAATTAATATAAAATATTATGTTTTCATACAAGTGTCATAGTCAAGTAGTTAGTTGGGTCAAATCAGATCTCTGCCCAACATTCATAATAATTAATTACAATTATAAAATTGGAAATTCAGAATTGCCATAAATGGCAAAAATTTTCCAAATTCGAATTTACTAAAAAGAGAATAATTTTTCAACAAATTTTAAATTTCAGAAATACTTTATTTTTTGGGGGATGTCACACACATATAGCACATAACATTAAATGATCATTCCATTACGATCCAAAAAACATTTTTCTGGGCACACATTTGAAATCTCATATTTGAATTAAAATTATAAGGAATTGTTAATGTAATGTCCCAAACAATTATGTGGGAACGTCCAAAAAATGATAGATGTCTTTGTTAAAAAATAATAATGTCTCTGAGGTTCATAAAAATCAAATTTCATTTTCTCTTCAAAAAGTATTCAAATTTGCCCCCCACAAACCATGAAATTAAAGAGAGACCTGGAAGACAAAAAGGGAAACAGTTATGGGTCATCCTTTGGTTCTCACAAATTTTGAAAGAGGAAAAGAAAAATGATTGCTCAGTAACAAAGAAAAAGATGTGAGATAAAAACAATGTGAATATTCGACATACTGTATGATGGAATATATGAACCCTCATTTTCTTCTTGATGTGTCTTTAGTAGATATTTCTTGTGCTAGAGGTGGAATAATTGTATTATCCTCTTCTTGTTGATCGAGTTTGGTTATTTTAACCAAGGAGTATCTTAACTATTATTCAATTTACTCCCTCATAGGAAAAACTAGTGTCTCATGTTTAGTCTTGGTTTCGAGTAACTTGTTTTCAAGTTATTTTAAATCAAGGCTCAATTGATGAAGTGTGTCTGTAATTCCTTGATTCTTGTTCATGTACCATGCTAACCATCATTCCAGTTCTTCTTCGTATCGAATCATTAAATTCACTGGCCCAAGAAAATTTCAAGGCATCAAATTGTTCTTTTAATTTCTCTTTTGATAAGATCATTGTGTCCATAATTAAATGTAGTCCCTCAAGTTCCTTAGTCAAATCAACAAGTTTTAAGAACAAGTAACCTCTTTTAGTGTTAATGACATCACATTAAGACATCATTTCCCTTAATATTTCGATTATTTTCAACCAACAAGAATTTATTTGTTTCATACGAAGGAAGATCTTGATCTCTCCTATGTATATCACTTAAACTTAAGACCTTTTCCGGAAATTGTACCCACTGTTTCCTTGTAAAAAACTTCATCATTTTCCAAATTGTTCTGGAGATATTCTTTGAAATGCAAGACTCTTGTTCAGAAAGTAGCTAAATTTGTTTCTAATGCTCAAATCTCAAGGATTAATTCTATCTCCGATATATTTTCTTAGGACCATTAATAAACTTGACGGTCCCTTCAACCTACAGTTGGTTTCTGGTACATCCTTGATGTTGCACAATGGTTGTATAACAGTGATAGGTTTGACAATCGAAGCTCTTTGAAGGAAAATTTTTTTCTAAATCATTTAACTTTTCCTTTAAGATCAGTTTTCACTTATGTATATCATCAATGGACTCTTTTAAGGCCTCTCAAGTTGCTTCATGAAACTGTATGATTTTCGAGGGTATTACCCCTTGAAAGTTGATCTCTAATTTCCATTTTTAAAATTTTTGTTTTCAATTAAGAGTTTTTTTGAATTCTTATTGTTGGCCATGTGGTGAAAAGTGAAGATTCCTCTTCAAATATCTCTGACTTTTGGGAGGCAAGTTCTTTATCTATAACCCTCCTTTCAATCATTCCTTTTTCATCCTACCTGGGCTCTTCTATCATGTAGTCAACCTCTACGTCTTTGGGACTCACTTCAACTTCAAGTAAATCTTCTCCTTCTTTTTGGGATTCTCTTTTTATTTTAATGGAGATATGAATAGTGTTTGATTTTTCAATTTTCTTTTTAATGGAGATATGAACATTGTTTGATTTTTCAATTTTCTTTCTAGTAGGGTTTTTATCTCCACCATCATATC
>JASDQU010816332.1:1727-13464 GCA_032191745.1 Picea mariana
GGTATCACCATTGTTGATTAAGACTATCACCTTGGTGCTTGATATACCCAACCAACTTCAAGGTCTAGGGGGATGAAAATCTTTCCAAAGCATGAATTGAGATTTGTGGTTCCTCACACGGAGTTTCATACATGAGGACTTTGTCTGGAGTGAGTGTAATTTGTTCAACAACACAGGTATTCCAACAGAGGACAAACACCTTCAGTAACCACTCACACAAAAATATCAAAGATCAACACACTGATATTTTGACGTGGTAAAACCCCGAAGGGGAAACATCCATAGCCCCAGCCAACGCGGCCACTTGGAGTAATTTATTAATGCAAAAGAAAAATATTACAGAAAGATTTTACAAAAGAGTTTCTCACAATCGATCATTGGCAAATGACCCTCCATGCTCTTTAAATAGAGATCATGGACCAATCGGGTGTTAAACCACAGATCAATGTAGTCGTTAATATCGAGGAGAATATGAACCATCAAATCACTCTATGTCAGGAACATATCGTGACCGTTGAATTTCTTAACTACAAATGCATACTAATGCATACTAAAGAAACACAATTTTATGTAATGACACATTAGACCAAGTAGATCTTAACTAACTCCTAAGTGTCTAAATATCCTAACATCCCCCCTTAAGAACAACTTTAGGATTGAAGGATTTACAATAGTGACACAATAGGAGAAGGAAGGAGGCATTAGAGCCTATCCCCCCTTAATGACAACTTCCTGAACTCCTAACATAGATCCAAGTTTGGAAAACTTCGCTTATGTAAAAGACTTTGTGAAAATGTCTGCAACTTGATCTTTTGTGGGGCAAAAGAGCACTTCAATAACTTGATCATGAATGAGCTTTCTGATGAAGTGCATGTGTAGCTCGGTGTGTTTAATGCGTTGATGTTGAACTGGGTCTTTGGCGAGCTTGATGGCACTTTGATTGTCGCACCAAACGTTGGTCAGATGTTGTTGTTGGAATCCAAACTCTGAAAGGATTTGTCGAAGCCACAGGGCTTCTTAACTTGCATTTACCATTGCTCAGTACTCTGCTTCTGCTAAAGAAAGTGCAATAGCTTGTTGTTTCTTACAGGCCCAAGTGACAGGTCCTGAACCAAGGCTGAAAACATAACCTGCAGTAGACTTATGATCATCAAGGTCACCGACCCAATCTGAATCAATGAAACCAACCAATAAGGGAGTCCCCCCTTAACTGTAATGTATCTTGAACTGAATTGTACCTCGGGCATACCAAAGTATCCTTTTAGTTGTTTCCAATGTCTTTCATGGGGTGTTTGCATATATCGAGCAACAAGAACAACAACAAAGGAAAGATCAGGACGGGTATGAGTCAAGTATAAGAGGCTACCAACTAACTAACGGTACAAGGTGGCATCAACTTCGAGAAAAGTATAGGTGGCAGCAAGCTTAACTCCAGACTGGAAGGGAGAAGGGGTTGGTTTACAATCTTCCATGTGAAAGCAAGGAAGAAGGTCACAAGCATACTTAGACTAGGAAAGAAAAATTTCTTCATTGGTTTGCAAAACTTGGAGGCCAAGGAAATAGTGCAAAAAGCTTAAGTCTGTCATTTCAAATTTCTTCATTGGTTTGCAAAACTTGGAGGCCAAGGAAATAGTGCAAAAAGCCTAAGTCTGTCATTTCAAATTTTTTCTTAAGGCTGGTTTTCACATGGTTTAAAAGTTTGAGTCGCTACCAGTAAAGATAAGGATACCATGTTCGACAACACAGGTATTCCAACAGAGGACGAACACCTTCAGTTACCACTCACACAACTAGATTAAAGATCAACACACCGATATTTTGACGTGGTAAAACCCCTACGAGAAAACATCCATGGCCCCAGCCAACGCGGTCACTTGGAGCAATTTATTAATGCAAAAGAAAAAGATTACAGAGAGATTTTACAAGAGAGTTTTTCACAATCGATCATCGGAAAATGCCCCTCCATGCTCTCTAAATAAAGATCATAGACCAATCGGGTGTTAAACCACGGATCAATGTAGTCGTTAATATCGAGAAGAATATGAGCCGTTGGATCACTCTATGTCGGGAACATATCGTGACTGTCGAATTTCCTAACTACTAATGCATACTAAAGAAACACACTAAGAAACACATTTTTACCTAACGACACATTAAACCAAGTAGATCTTAACTAACTCCTAAGTGTCTAAATATCCTAACATAATCTCCCTCTAATTTAAGTCAAATGCTTCTTCATCTAAGTTTCCTCTAAAGCATCAAATGGGGCCATATCAATGATAAATCATTTTTCTCCTTAAAAAATTTCATCACAATTGAAGTAGAGGTTTTGATGCTTGTGTTATACCACTTCAATAGTGGTCAACTTGTGGACCATGAAAGGTGGAGAGGGATTCAGTGGTTGTGGAACAAAATTGGGGTGTTTAGACTAGACACTTGTCACAACTTGAACATGACAAGCTTACTTAGAGGCTTAGAGGCCTCCAACCATGTAGCTAGTTGAGGCATCTCAACTTGTGCTCAAATCTCCTTCTTGAGACCACTAATAAAACATGCCCTGAAAAATTCATCATCCAACCGTTATGTCTTCGGGGCCAATCGTTGAAAAGCAACAATATATTCCTCCATTGTTCTTGTTTTCCTTAACTTGGTTAACACCCTCACAAAATTGGTATCTATTCAAAATCTAGCAAAAAGGGGTTTCACAAATTGGTCCCAAGAAATGTACCATGAATATGCTTTGTTGTACCATTGCCATCATTGTCAATGCTCCCAATCATAATACAACAGACCCAACTAGAGTTTCAGCATGCCATCTCAACTCTCGTGAAGAGAAAAAACATATGTCCAATAGATCAGACCCATCAAACTTGTTGAAATTAATCTTGGGGAACTGGTGCAACCGATTGGAATTAGTGTCATGTGAGAATGATTAGGATCTAACTCCACCATCCTCGGAAGAGCCCCTAACGTCCATAAAAAACTAACCAATCAATGCCTCAAATTGGGTGGTTATGTTCTATTAAGAAACAATGATGGTGTCCCAGAGTCATTGATTTAACTCAGCAAGGGATGACACACATTGAACTAAGGTAGAGAAATCACCATCCACTTTGTTCATCCAATCATCCATGGCCATTTTTCTAGTGGTGGGGATAGAGTCAACAAAGGTCCACCCTAAAAAGTGATCTGAAATGGATTCAAACAAGAAAATGGTTGTAAGACTTGGTACATGTAAGTTAATTCGACAATTAAAGAAGGTTAGACAAACTATGAAAGACAATGCTAATGTAAAAGTGAATAAGAAAAAAGAGAAAAAAAAAAAAGAATTAAATGAAAAAGAAAAATCAAATAGGAGAGAAAAAAGTGAGGAATGGGAAATGAAAAGTCATGTCTATTGGCCTTCCCATTACACCAACTCTCTCTATTTAGTTTTCTGCTTTCACTCTCAAAGAGGATTTTTGTTCAAGGAGACTGGAGATGGATAGAGAGCCATGAATAACATTGTAACTAGAGATTGTCGAAATAGACTGAGCATCCATTCAAAGTTGGTTTTCCCATTTGGGTTCCCAAGGTAAACATTGTGTCTTTGTGTATGGATTTCTTTGTGTTGTGTTAAATGCTATGTTATTTTTTTTTCTATCTATGAGTTTTAATGGAGTTGTTTTGTTTTTTAATGGTTGCATGTGTTGCTTAATCACTGAGGATTTTTTACCAATTTTAGTTTTGARGATTTCCTTCATAGTTACAATCTCCCTGAGCAAGAKAACTATCCCAATAGCTCTTTATTCTCCTCCATTCATCCATTTCTGAAATGGGGGATCGATGGACCTCATTCCAAAGTCGTTGCAATAGTTTAGGGAGTTGCTAATTTGATTATTTCTAGCTATTGGGAAAATTTACCTCTCCTACAGTTTGTAAATCATCCCCGCGGTCTATAATTTCACCAATACCAGATTGTACACTCTCCCTTTGGTCGATTTTATTTATCTGGGTTGAATTCCTTCTTACATGGTCGACTACACAATAGCCTAGGTCGATTTCTCTTACCTAGTATACAAGAGTGATCTCCCCGAGTACTATGCTCTATGTACTATAGAGACGATTGAAAGGCTTATCTAAGGAGGGTCTCTATGGGGCTTCTGATATAGTTGAGAGTATGTGGATAGTTTAGGGAGTTGCTAATTTGATTATTTCTAGCTATTGGGAAAATTTCTCTCTCCTACAATTTGCAAATCATCCTCACAATCTATAATTTCGCCAATACCAAACAGTACACTCTCCCTTTGGTCGATTTTATTTATCTAGGTCGAATTCCTTCTTACCTAGTCGACTACATAATAGCCTAGGTTGATTTCTCTTACTTGGTACACAAGAGTGATCTCCTGGAACGCTATGTTCATTGTACTATAGAGATGATCGAAAGACTTATCTAAGGTGGGGCTCAATGATGCCTATGGGGCTTCTAATATAGTTGAGGATATGTGGAAGAACAAATCCATAAACAAATTCTATTTAATGCAATACTATTCGGTAGGTACCAACAAAGGTGTACAAGGGAATTCAAGGATGACCTCACCTATATTTTCTATGTGTATGTTTTCCGTCCACAATGTTACCACTTAACAATAGATCTATGTGTTTATGGCCATCAAAATATGTCGCTAGCCTTAAAAAAATTCCAAAATTTTGGTCTTTGTGCTTGCTTAGGAATGTGCTCTAATACCACATGCATGATTCTTACTATGCAAAATGGACAGTATCAAAGTAATAACATTTGCAATAGCTAAGGAAAAAAGAATAAAAGCAATCGAACATATGAAATGGAAAACCTTATATTGATATTGGAAATGAGATCAATGTTTACAACACCACTTTGAGGGGGTAGCCTCCAAAAGAGTAGAGCTCAAATACAATGTAGAATACTTCACACTTCTTATATAGTTCTTTACCCCTATAGATAGTTTCTAGCAAACCCTAACCATAACCACTTATTGCCCCCTACATTAATGACTAGGCCATATTACATTATTGAATGGCCACTACCTAGTGGGCCTTATTTAATAAGGATGACCACCGTACATTAGTTAACAACCTAGGTACTAGTTACTAAAGGAGCTAGGGTGGGACCCCAATAGAGTCTGTGCCATCTTACTAAAGCTTGCAAAGACCATGTATGAAGACTTGGTCATTTTTATCAGTAGGGTTATGAATATTTTTCTTCTAAACTATCATGTCTAGTATTTTACAAGCCAACGATGTTTCATCTTCTTAAAGAAGACTATTGAAGAACATTATATAGATAATTGCCTTTGGCTCTATGTCCTCCCTTTCCATTTCTTGCAGGGAATTTAGAGAAAACTTTGCCCCGTTACACTTGCAAAAACTATTTGAATCAAAGTTGTATATGCAACTATATTAGGATGGCATCATTTTTTTTCCATTTCAAGCCACAAGTTGAAAGCATCTTTGGCTTGCCTGCGTTGCAAAAACCATTTATTAAGGTTGTATGAGTAATGACATTGAGATGCCTTGCCTCTGCAGCCATCCTGGAAAGGTATAGTAATGTTAAATAAACTGTAATTTTTACATAACCCATCTATTATCTCATTGTAGGTCAACACATTCTAAGCATGTCCCCTCTCCAACATTTCATGTAGGACTTCATAAGCATCATATATTCTGTCGACCTTGCAAAATCCATTTATTAGAATGGTGTGGGAAACAACATTAGAAACATAAAGCTTTTCTGAAATTTCCTTGGAAAGCATGTGCACACACTGTATGATCCACTTGACCTACTTTGTATGGGCCATCTGTTGCTACAAGATATGCAAGCATATTAGGGAGGATGCCTAACTGGACCATTTCATTTTAAAAATTGAAACCATCGAGTACTTTAACATGCTCACAAACCCTTTGAACAAGTGAGGTATAATGTTTAATCCAAGAGTTATGTCTATGAGGCCTAATCTCCTTTATCAAGTCAAGGGCCTCAGTAACCCTCTCTGCTTTGCATAGGCATCTAAGAACTGAAATTTGAATTATAAGTATATATTGTGTTGGACTAATCCATTTACTGTGAAAATCAACCAAAAGCCTATAGCTTTCATCCAACCTATCCGAGTTACAAAGTTCATTAATCAAACTATTGTTGATCAGAACATCAGGAACAATGTTTAGTCTGGCCATTTCATTGAAAATCCCAAGTACCACATCCAATTTTCCCACCCTAAAGAGACCATCAATAGCAAGAAGTAAGGAAGTGGTACCTAGAGTGTTAAAATTAATGCAGTTGCAAGAGCCATTCTCCAGGAGGATGGAAAAGACCCTAGTTGTGATCTAGGGCCCCTAGTACACTCCTGGGGTTCTTGGTCTAGGACCAAGCAGTTAGAGCCATGGAAAAAGACCCTAGTTGGGCCCCCAGTGTATTTATGGGGTTCTTGGTCAAGGAACAAGCCATTTGATGATATAAGTCCCTAGATGTGTTCTAGGTCCCATGGATGTGTTCCAGGGAATCCTTGTTTAGCACTTGGATTGATCCTTGGTTGTGTACCTTGGTGGTTAAGCCCCTAGATATATTCTAGGGCCCCCAGATGTGTTATGGGGTATCCTGGTCTGGGACTAGGCAGTTTCTTGGTTTAAGTACCAAGCCGAGATAATGTGTGACTTTATTCTCTCCCGCGATGGTCCATGTGACCTAGGAGAAATCAAGAAGAAAGGCATGATCACATCATTAGCCTTCCACGTATGCTAGGATGATAAAATCTTATAAGTTATATCATGGGACTCATGTGGAAAAAATTTCATCAAAGGACTTGACCTTTTGACTTTGTCTTATTGTTTATTGATAAAAACCCTTTGCTTGAGTTAATACCCTCCTAAGTTTATGTTTATGTGTTGGTTCGAATTTCTATTTTGGATCCTACTTCTTCCTAAAGAAAGTTGGCCGCCATGTTCATGAAACCCTCCTCTTCGATTTAATTATCTTGTTGACTTGGTCTATTGGTCTTACCACTTGACGTTTTAGTTGGTATGTTATTTTAGGGGTTAACCTAATCCTAAATCTATGTCAAAGTGGACTCTAAATGGTTAATGTGTTAACCCTATCTTACCTACCTAAAACTATATAAAGGAGTGGCCTCTCCCTCACTTGACACACTCGATGCATGCGATCTACCTTCTGGACAGGTTTACAAGGGTCTTCTCAGCTCCCCTCTCGCGTGTTCTTGGTCTGCACCAGCTTCCGTGGGTTTATCCCTATCAGCCATGACTGATTATGCTTGCTGCTGACCTGTAGGTGTCCATCCCTGCCAGCCGTTAAGGTTTCTTGTATTTTGTTGGTGTTATGGTGCCACCTTGCTGGTTTGATTATGCTGCCTTGCTGTCTTTATGGTCTGGTGCCGCCTTGATATTTTACTGGTGCCACCCTTGTGTCTTGCTGTGCCGCCTTACCTTGTCTTTCAGCAGCCTTAGTATTCTTACCTTGTGACTGGATTGTTAGGGCTGTTTTGGACTACTGGTATTTTGTCTCTGTTAAAGTAAATTCTGTGTTCTTGGGCTGAAAGTGTTGAATCAGCCGAAGGCTGATTGTGGGTTCATTTTCAGCCCTAGGTTGGACAGTGATATTTTGTTTTCAGCCCTATTGCTTGACAGTGGCTTGGACTGTAGCTTTTCAGCTTGCTGAGTTTGCTTTTTTTTTGGTTTCCTATCCTAGAGTTCTTCTTGGCATTGTCCCTATGATCATGATGAGATCTACCCTGAGGGTTTGATCCATGATCTACTAAGCTTTTCTGAGCATACATTGGAGGAAGGTAACAGCAGCAAATCAGGTACCTTTGTTCTTTGTTACAGCTAAAGGTAATACTCAGATCTATGTTATGTATGTTACTTACTCATTTATGCTATTAGATTATGCATCAGAATTTTTAATGTTTTTCTGATCCTAAATTACAGTAGCAAATGATTTGAATTTAAAAAAAAAATATTTCTGTTTCTAGCTAGCCTATTGTTTTGCCCTTAAATTCTAACATGGAGAAACTACCTTCCAGAACCTGATCAATCTTCACAGTGTCAATAAGAGGTATTTTTATCATACTTTCAGTCAACAGGTTTTGTCTGTTTAGCATATTCTGAAGCAGTGACTATGCCTCATCTACTTTACCAGCCTTAACGAAGTCCTCTAAAACTGCATTATATAGAGGTACAGCAGAATTGCATTGAAAACTCAACCTATCTTCCAACAATCCATTGACTGCAGTATCCATCCAGTTGATCTTCAGTGCAGAGGGAACAAATCAGTTTGCTGAGAACATTTGCATCTAGATTTAGTCTCATCCCAAGATACAAACTGTGAGCTTGTAAGTATTCATTCTTTCCACGAAGACCTTCAATGAGTACATTGTATATCGACAAGCTAACAACAATTCCTAATTCCTTCATCTTCTGAACAAGTTCTGGGGCTTTAAGAACTTGATTCTCCTTAACAAATCCATGGGAAAATGTTCCACAGCTCACAAATACAGTGGTTGAAATAAACAACATAAAAAAGTAACTCCAGGGCAAATTGTAGTGTGCAACAATCCGAGGGAGAACTACAATATGCAGTGATTTCAAGGTTAAATTCCAGGACCAATGTCAATTTAAAGTGTATAGGTCAAGGGTGAAATCTTGACTTAGGTTAAAACTGTATTAGGCTCGATCATGGAATATTTATAGTTGAGGTGTATTTTATGGGATAAACATTAGAGAGTGTTATAATATAAAAAGTTCACCCAATTAGTGTTTGAACACCTTAAATTTAGCCCCTAAAAGTCTCTGGTAGAAGGGGACTCATTCAAAGAAAGAATGTCTGTATGCAATGTTGAAACTGAGATTCAGAAATGAGGCTTAGCTTGTAGGAGGTTATCAATAAATTCAGAAATAGCCTTGTACAACTCAACTCTTAAGGTTTCTTTTGAAATTGAAATTGAAATTGGAATTTTATTGATGTCCTTCACTTACAAAAAACAGTCAACAGGACTGAAAGACAAATCAACTTATAGGGTACAGTCAAAGAGGGACATGCTTGATCAATAAAATACTCACCCATGAGAAATATATTTAAGAAAATATCATAAAACATTATAAGAATAAAGAAGAGATGAGACAGAAACTGACCATTACAATAACTGAGGCAAAGAAGGGCTGTCTACTATTGAGGTGTACTTCATAGAGCCCAGATATGTAGACCTAGTGCTCGATAAAGGCCTAGTCACACAACATTATTAGAATAAAGAAAAATGAAATTAACCTCTGCCTTGTCCATCTTCAGATGCGCATAGGTTTCCTAGTAGCTCATGCATCCATGCTTCTGGTTCCAACCCCTTCCCTGCCTGTAGTCCATGATTAAATTGGACTGTTTCCTTGGGTCGCCTGTCAATGCATATGGATATTGAAATTTGATAAAACTCGTGCCATTTTTCTTGTGCTGATCTGAGGACATTCATCTGCTTTTTACCAGCCAATGCCAATCTCATGTGAATTGGCCTATAAACAGCTCTCTTTCATACCCTGCTTGAAAATAACTTTCTTGCAGGTTGGTTAGGGTTAAAACTTCATGCAAAGTGTAGTGCTATTTTGGGTTTGTTCTTTCTCAATGTCTATTCAAAACATATATAAAAGTACTGGTCCATATGAACACTGTTTGTACAACCTGAGTCCAGCGACTATCTAGGCTGAGAATATAAATGAGGGTGCAAAATAATTAGCATTTGCTCTACATGCGGAATTGTTTTGGAAGACGCCCACTCTGGCTCTGTGCTCTCAGAAGTTCTTTTGCAAACTCTTGACTTCCAGTCAGAAAAAGTCCATTAATAACACGGTTATACACAAAACGCCGAGGAACAAAACCCTTTCCTACCATTTCCTGCAGTAGCTTTCCAGCTTCCACTAGACCATCTGACTTTCGTGTAGCACACAGAGCACTTAAGAGAATGTTGTAAGTATCTAGACTAGGAAGATAGGGTCCAGCTCCCATGTCTTTCATGATGCTGAGAGCTCTTTCAATTAGACCTAGATCGCAAAAGTATCCAATAATAATGTTAAAGGTCCGAACATCGGGGTGACAACCATTCTTTTCCATCTCATTCCTGAACTCCAAAGCCCTCTCCATTTGTTTAGAATGGCAAAGCCCTCTGATCAGTATATTGTAAGTAGTCAAATTGGGAACATTTCCCCTCCTTATCATCTCATCAAAGACCTCAAATGCATCTGTTACAGACTTTTTCCTGCAAAGCACCTGAATCATTGCATTATAAGTTGCGACATTAGGAAGGCAACCATTCTCAATCATATTCTCAAAAATCTTTTTCGCTTTCTCAACCTTGCCAGCCATCCCAATTCCATAAATTATTGTCGTATATGTCACAACATTCGGTGAAAATCCCCTGTGCTTAATCTCCTTATAGAACAACCATGCCTCCTTCACCTGACCAGTAATGAAAAAACCATGGAGGAGGGTGTTGTAGGTCACAGGTGTGGGTTCAAATCCCTTGTCAACCATTTCCTTCAAAACCCTCTGGGCCATGGGAATGTTCTTCACCCTACACCAGCCATTGGCAAGGGTATTATAGGTAATGCTATCTGGACGAAACCTATACTTCAAATCCCTAAAAATCCTATCAGCCCTTAAAACCTTGTTTGCCTTACATAAGGTATCCAGAAAAGCATTGAATGCAGGTAAATCAGGTGGGCAACCATATTCAGGCATTGAAAAAAACACCCTAGTTGCCTTATCCTCTCTCCCTGCTGCAATATATCTTTCTATTATAATAGCAAATGTTTTGGGTGTTACGGGGCAGCCCTCCCTCTGCATATTGGACATCAAATGCCACAGAGTTCGGTAGTCTTTCATTCTACCCAGAATATCAATCATGTAATTATAAGCATCTGGACTGTGCTTAAAGCTTTTTTGCTTCCCCACCCAGTTGAAGAATTGTAAAGCTTGGGTTCCATCATTCCATATGTTTTTCAGAACTTTTTCTACTAATGGGGGCGACCAACGGATTCCGGAATGTTCCAGCCCTAAAAACAGGGACTTGCCCTTGTTTTCTAAGACAATTGCAGTGGCTTTCTCCAAGTCTGATTCTGAATAGTTGGGGGTTTGGGCGTGAGTAGAAAATGAGGCAAAATGAAAAACAGAGAGCCTATTATGATTCCATACCTGCAAGGGGAGTACCCATCTCGCCATACTTGAGCTCTGCCGTAAACCCTATGTTCTGATATTTCTAAACTGCATTGTTCGTTCTTCGAAGACGTCTTTGAGATGCACAACTTTCATGTATCAGGAGACCCCTCAACGCATTGGTTGTTTGTTTTCTCTATTTCAAAGTGCGACCGAGCTGGAGAAAGTCAAACTCCTTGATAGAAATCTGTAAAGAGTAAATGCGGGGTGTGCTGAGAATCCAAATTGGGTTTGTTGCGGTAGAATCCAAACGATCTACCAATAGATCACAGCCCAACGAACATCTTAATGAATCGTGATAGTCATGTGCAACAAAATCCTAAACCATCCCACGAAAACACAAACAGCAAAAGGAATCTACAACGCACACCTGCACACTTCATAAGTCCATCAGAATGTATATGCTAAGCATGGAGTGATCTTCAGCACTTTAAAATAAAAAACTCTGGCCTATATTGGTAACTAGTTGAAACCCATATAAGTGGGCTTGAAAATCACTGATAGGCATCAACC
>JASDQU010816333.1:16665-36578 GCA_032191745.1 Picea mariana
CAATGTTTTTAGGCTGATCTATTGATGAAATCAAAGCACAATGAAGAAAGGGGACTATGAGTCCCTTCTTCCTCCAAAGGAAGGCTCTTGGACCCTCACAAACTTGCTCTCCTTACAACAAGAAAAATGAAAATGGTGATGAAAGAACTCCTTTGTAAATCCACTCAATGGAGAGCTGGATTGCTCAATGAAATGGTGCCAAAGTGATCTTGTCAAGGATGGAGTCCTTAAAACAATATAGGCAGCATAACATTGCATGAAATTCCTTCAGAAAATGAGGTTTCTTCATGGATTTTTATAGCATTGCATTGGGTTATTGTGTAACTCCTTTGTAGTGTGAAAAGAGGCCATTTAGGGCATTATTAGGTCTTTGACCAGACCACCATTCGGATTTAGCTCAGATTTGAGGGTCAAATCGACTTGGGAGCTGATCCATAAGTGGTTGGGAGGCCAACCAATTCAATAAATGCATCGTTTAGCAGGTGCGCGGGTTTTTTCTCCAACAGTCGTGCATCGTGCACGTATGCACGCATGGTACGTTTATGTCCCATGCATGTGCATGCACACCTAACTTCTGTAAAGCGCTCTTCAATTTTTCACTACTTTGTATAGTTTTTGACCTTTTTTGAATGTTGTAAGGTTATTTCAGGGCCATGAATGACTTCATTGTTGTTTGACGATGATGATTTCTTGTCGCCATGTGCGGACGAAATTTCAGTGATAATAGATGCCCCTTGATGGATGAGGTTAGGAGCATACGTATAGCCAAAATCCATCAATGTTTATTCTACTGAGAATGTTGTTGTAAAATAGAGCAAGAGTGGGATCGTGTAGAGTGACCCGTTGGAGAAAAAAGGAACCAGCAGGACCCGAACTTTTGTGATTTGTGCAAAATAGAAAACTGTATACAAACGAGGAGGGAATGCCCCATGCTCGTGTTATGTAACTCTGAAAAAATATGACTGAAGTGTTGGTGTAGACAACTGCAGTGCCCTCGGGGGTGGTGATGATAAAGGCAGAAGACAACTCTGCAAAAGAACAGCAGGGAGCAATGGTGTTTCACCCTGTGTCGTCTGAGATCTCTCATTGAATGGAGAATGAGAATCAAGATACTTTCACCCTTCCGAAAAATTATGTTGATGTCGACAAAAGGGGAATGCGACTCCCAGAAGCAAGGAGCTTCGTGGAATCTACTGAGGTGAAGAAGTGGCAGAGGTACATGGATGAAGTCAAGAAGTGGGAAGACTCAAGACTTCCCTTGGTTGCCGGATGTATGAGATAAAAAGTAGTCGCAACCATGTAACAAGGTCGAGTGTCAGGGGGATGACAAGACCGGTGATAATTTGTGCCAGAGGCGGGACAAGGTGAACAAATTCAAAGGGTAGAGGTAAGTGACCTGTGGAGTACTTTGAAGATATGGATGATGCCGGCAAGGGTAGATGACAAGTAATGCTCCAACCAAGGGTGACATGGGTTTCATGTGGCCAAAAGGAAGCAAGTCGCCAACAATGATGACAAAAAAGAAAAGGTAATGACTGGAAATAAAGGAATTTGTACAATAAATAACGAATAATTTGGGGAGAAATGTACAAATACAGAAACGGGTGCCCCGGTGTGAAATGAGTGCCCCAGAGAGGGAAAATGTTTCTTGGAAAACTGATGAAGGGTGGGGGGCCCCATTGGTGAGTTTTTGTATGAGGTAGGTGAAATGAGGAGAGGTTCGCAAATGGGCAAACTGATTGTGGATGAAATGGAGGGTTCGTGATACTACGGAGGTGCAGGTAAAAAAATAGAACCGTAAAGAGATAATCTGGGAGTCTGTGTGGGAAAGCTAGCAAAATGAGGAGAAGGAGGATGTGGATGATTCACGACATGATGAAAGACTATCGGGAATCCCATCCCTAAAGGGTAATTAAGAACAAAATGAGTGTCAAAAGTGCCAAAAGGTGATATGAATGGGACAACTCATGTG
This sequence comes from Picea mariana, assembly GCA_032191745.1. Lineage (NCBI taxonomy): Eukaryota > Viridiplantae > Streptophyta > Pinopsida > Pinales > Pinaceae > Picea > Picea mariana. The sequence continues at coordinate 18,638 of JASDQU010816333.1, forward strand.
GGTAAGAATGCTACCGGGTAACAGTACCGAAGACGCAAATGGAGGTGAGGGTACTGCAGAGCCGAGAATGAGGATCCTAAAGGCCAATATCAGAGGGTGTGACTGGAAATGTAAATGCAATACAGCGGGAGAGACTACATGCCAGTACTAAGTATATACCTAAAGGGATGATGTCGAGGAATGATGAGCAAGTACCTACACACATAACAACCAAATACCCAAAGTGAACAATATCTGAAGAGAATCTAATACATGAGCATGTATTTGATAAATGTGACTATGTGCGTGTGTACCTGACCATGATATGAAAAAAGATGCCCCGGGGGCTCATGATGAAAAGTGACCCAGGGACTGTTGTGATGTAGGTTACGGGATGTTGATCCCGTGGATGAAGACGGTTTGAGAAATGGACGCCTTGAGCTCCCGGAATGGTGAGTAGAAGTTTGGCAAAAGGCCTATATATAGTTGTAGGGCCCACATTGCCACCTCATTTGTACCTGCTGCAATAGTGACTGGACGAGCAGTTTTCAGAGGAGATTTGGAGATTCGGGGAGGACGAGACATCCGTCCGATGTTCTGCGAGTATCAGGTTAGTGGTCTGATCATCCTGCATAGAAATAGGTTTTCAATTTTTGGGCAAGGGCTGTATGGAGGGTCGTACAGAGGGTTTGAGGGGGTTTTTTATGGGCTATGGGCCCACACGCATGAGATATTCGGTGAAAGGCACGCATACGTGCATTCCTGTACACCGAATATACACGCATGGGTGCGCGGAAGGTGGAATTTAAGGCGCACCCGAAGGGCACGCCTGTGTGTTGAACATGCGTGCATCAGTGCGCGCCTGTAGGTTTGACAGGCGCGCACTGGTGCGCATCTATATGGTGAACAGGCACGCTTAAGAGCACACCTGTGAAGAGAACAGGCTCGCATTGAGGCGCACTTGTTTGATGTACAGGTGCACATATATGCGCGCTTGTGTAATGAACAGGCACGCATGTGTGCGCGCCTGTGGGAACAAAAACCGCGCCAAGGAGGCAAGGTTGAAGGGTAAAAAATGAGTCTTTTTGATGTTGTTGATAGTTGAATGAACTGATATAGGACTCTGTGTTGTTTGCAGGTGGCCAGCAGTGACGATGCCAGTGTGGTGGCAAGAGAGAGACTGGGACCAGTTGCGAGATGCTGTGGCCATTGAGGGGCCTAGCGTGCGTGTGACTTTGGAAACCTGTGGGTTGCTAAAGTTCTTTGAGTGCCTGTTGATACAGGCATAAGAGTATTTACTACAGTTCCTACTCCAGATGTGGAGTCTGGAGCTACACTACTTCCTCATGCGAGGAGAGCAGATCCCCTTCACTGCAGTCGAGTTTGTATATTTTCTGACTGGGCTCCCCTTTCGGGGAACGCCCCTACCGTCAGAGAATGTGTTGCCGAGGGATACATCCCTTGCTATGATTGGCGAGTGATACTGCTCAGGTCGAGACTTTATGTCCGGGACTGTGGTGAGCATCAGTGATATAGACTCCCTAGCACATCGTTGTATAGCAGCGATGATTGTGCATATATATGGGTCACTTGTGACCCAGCAGATTAGTGGTGGCCAGTTGTTGGTGTTGGAGAGGGTGGTGGTCAGCGAGTAGTTCGCATGGGGGTTGACACTGCATGCGCGGATGATAGCATAGTTGGACCGTTGTCGGTCCACAGGTGCAGGAGAGTTTTCATTTGGGTCTATCTTGGTGGCATGGTTCTTAGAGAGGGTGCCGATGTTGCGCCCGAGGGTGTTACTGGAGATGTCGGGGGTGCATGAGCCATGTTTGAGGTGGTGGTCTACATTTTTTCTTCGTCACGAGGGTGGCGAAGGTGGCCAATTTTTTTCGGCAGAGGCGGCACGAATATGGCGGCAGATGCCGCAAGTAGTACTTCGGTACCCCTATGCTGGGGTGGACCTCCGGGGTGATCTAGACATGGTGCTACCTCTAGGGGAGGTATTTGACCATCAAGGTATGTTTAGTATCATGCATGTTTTGGTTTATGTTATTTTGAGATATTAGTTCATATGTATATGATACAGATGTTGATATTATCTATTGTTGTTGTTTTGTGCATGTGCAGATGTGGCACCTCGTGGGCACGAGGTGGAGATGCAGAGAGCGTCAGCTGGTCGAGAGCCAGAGAGACGACCACAGGGAGAGAGATGTCAGTGGGAGGATGTCGTAGGGTGATCTAATAATCCCGAGAGGGCAGCGAGGAGGCGTCTATTTGATGACCCTGGTGCGGGGCCATCACACGCTCCTCCGGTGGCGGCCGGAGTGGATTATGATGACATATGCCATCGGCTGGAGACGGTGTTGCAGGATGTGCCTGAGGGCATGTGGAATCCTATCCAGGATGAGAGCTTCCTGGAGAAGTGTGTAGGGGTGTCGCCACCATGGCGGGCCATAGTGGGGCGACCAGCAGTTCTTGCAGCGATGATGAGTGGACACCTGCCGCTGGGGCAGGAGGGTCCTGTGGGTGGTCCACCACCTCCTGGGGCAGGTGGTGGTGGGCCACCACCTCCTCCTGAGGGAGGACTAGGTGGTGGTGCGATAAAGGCACCATGATGTATATGTTTTTGTTGTATATAGGCTGGTGAGCCGATTTTTTGTACCAAGGTGTTGTGCTGGCCTGCGGATACGTGTATTTTTGTATGTAAACATTCGGATGGCCTGATGGGCCTTTATATACATATGAGTATACATATTTTGAGATCCTGATGTTGTCTACATGTGTTTTTTGTTGATGATTTTGATGATGTCTATTCTATCTATATGTTGTGACAGGATTTGTGAGTTGTTTATGTATGTGTAGCTTGATGTGATATATGCCAATATAACACCATGTTAGCTATTTCATTTGTTGTTTGCTTCAATTGTATTGGAATATGTGTAAATGTAATGGAATCAAAATGTCGAGATAAAATCCTAATGGATCGTGTACACGGTAAACATTGTTGAGCTGGAGAACGACTAGTTGAGAGTCGAGGAAGATGCTAAGGTGACGAATATGATGACGTTGAGCGTCGACCAGGAGGCCAATGACCGCAGTGTATTCGTCTTGGTTGTTGGTTGTTGGCCCCAAACATATGCCGCTTGAATGTAGCATTTCATGTGAGGGGGTGTATAGAGCCCAAGAAACCGAAGCGAGATTTTGCGTCCAACGGCTGGCGCCGTCGGCATAACCAATGTGGTAGGCTGGTAGAGTAAGAATCTGTCAATAGCACAAAGGATAGTTTAGACTAGAGGGGAGGAGAAAAAGAAAAAAATGCTAGAAAAAGAAATAACCTAAAGTAGAACGACTACATTTAAGCATAAAATTTCTTGAGATACAACCCATTTACGGGTTCCTTGAGGGAGAGGCCTTCGGGGGAGGCCAAAATGTATGCACCTTTGGTGAGGCAATGTTGGATGATGTAAGGGCCATGCCAAAGTGATTCGAATTTTCCGTGGCCAAAGGTATCATTAGCGATATCATAAGCCAGGACGAGGTCGCCTTCACGGAATGATCGAAGGTTGACATGGCGATCAAAAGTAGTCTTGGATCGTTTTTTAGCTGCCTCGTTGTTCTGTAAGGAAGATCGATGATCTTCATCCAGTGACTCCAAGTTCAGCAAGCGCTGCTCCATTGGAGCAGTGTCAGGTAATAGCTCAATTGCGGTGTGTAAGGTGGGAATTTTTCACTCGATGGGAAGAGTTTCCTCGACCCCATGGACTAAATGGAATGGTGTGAAACCAGCAGCGGTTTTCACTACCGTTTGATAAGACCATAGCGCGGAAAATAACATATGATGCCAATTGGTTTTATGTTTATTAATCGTGCACTGTAACATGGTCTTGAGTATTTTGTTCACTGCCTCGACCTGTCCATTTGACTGAGGGTAATATGGGGAGGCAAACTCGTGAGAGAATCCTAACCGAGATGAGATTTCGACGAAGATCTCATTCTCGAAGTGTTTCCCATGGTTGGAAATGAATTAGAGTGGTACTCCAAAATGGGATATGACATGATTAAAGAAAAAACGTGCTGCTGTGTCAGCGGTATTGTTGAAAGTAGGCATAGCTTCGGCCCATTTGGTGAAGTATTCAACGGAGACAATGATGTATTTGTGACCATTGTTGGAGGGTGGATTGCAAGTCATAAAGTCGATGCCCCATTTGCAAAAAGGGCCGGCTGTAATGACAGGGTGGAGAAGAGCGGGGGGAGCCCAGGCTTTGTTGGCGTAGAGCTGACATTGCTCACATCGTTTCATGGCATGAATGCAATCATGAGACAAGGTAGACCAAAAGTAACTGGCTCAGATAATATTTTCATCCGTGGATATACTCGAAAGATGGCCCCCACACGTGTCGTTGTGGCAGTCGTTTAAGACTTTGTCGGCCTCGTCAATAGTCAGGCATCGACGAAGAATGGTGTCGACACCCCTCTGGTATAAGATATCACTAATGAGAAGGTAGTGGGGGACTTGATGGAGAATATGTCGACGATCATCGTGTGAAAGGTGGTTACCGAACTTTTGAGTTCGGAGGTAGACGAGAATATCGTCGTACCAAGGATCATCTGAAGTGATGTAAAAGAGATGTTCGTCAGGAAAGTCAGTGTTGACAGGGGCACTGGTGGTGTCAGAGGGGAGGGCCCCGTAACAAGTTTGGCGAGAACGAGGGCCTTCTTACTCTTAGGTGTTGAGAAATCGAGGTCATACTCCTGAAGGATAACGATCCATCAAGCGAATTTTTCGTTAGCTTTCCAACTGCTGAGCAAGTACTGCATAGGGTTGGAATATGCGACGACCTTTGTGGTGTGAAGCAGAATGTAATGACGCAGTTTTTGGACTACGAGGACAATGGAAAGAGAAAGTTTCTCTTTGTGTTTATACTTCAAGGGTGGTCCTGAGAGGTTCTTACTAACGTAGTAAATGACGTGTTTATGATTGTCATCTCCGAGCTGGACGAGGATGTCGGCTACTGATACAGTTGATGCTGATACATAGAGGATGTAGTAGTGATTATAGTCAGGTGCACTAATTAATAGTGCATTTGAAAGCGCTGCTTTAAGATTTTCAAATAACTGTTGGGCATGGTCGTCCCAGTGAAAAGGGATGTCGTGACATAGTAAGCGGAGGAAACCATGTGCGCATATGGCGTAATCAGGAACAAAGTGTCTGAGAAAGTTAGCTTTTCCCTGTAGACTCTGAAGTTGTTGTAAATTCCGAGGAGGTGGAATTTCGGTGATAGATTTGACTTTGAGGGGGCCCACGGTAATACTTCTTTGGGAAACAATAAAACTGAGGAGGTGCCCTGCGGTGACATAGAACACACACTTGAGAGGATTCAAGCGGATGTTTTACTGACGACACCGTTGAAAGATGATTCGTAAATCATCGAGATGTTGGGTGCATTTCTTGGATCGAGCTGTGAGGTCATCTAAGTAGGCAAGGATGATTTTAGCCAGATCATGGAAGATGTATGTCATCGCCCGCTGGAAAGTTGCGCCGGCATTCTTTAAGCCGAAAGGCATGATGTGATATACAAAGGTACCCCATGGGGTAGTGAATGCGGTTTTATACTGATTAGCTGGGTGGATTTGGATTTGGTTATAGCTAGAGAATTCATCCATAAAGGAAAGAGCGTCATGGTCCGCGCAGTCATCGATAATTTGATCGATGAAAGGCATTGGAAAGTTGTCTTTTGGACATGCGTTATTGAGATCACGGAATTCGGTGAAAATGTGGACAGTGCCCTGTTTTTTGTCAACGGGTACAGGGTTAGAAACCCATGAAGTCTAAGCGATGGGATAAATAAACCCAGTCGCACATAATTTGTCTATTTCAGCTTTGATAGCCGCGGCTTTGGATGGGTGTAGCGGTTGCTATTTTTGGCGAACTGGTGTGATGTCGGGCCAGGTGTCAATACGATGTTCGACAATAGTGGGATCGAGGCCAGACATTTCTGTGTATGACCAGGTGAAAATATCCCTATATTCCTGGAAGAGGGATTTATATGCAATGATTTCCTGAGGAGTGCAAGCAGCTCCAATGATGATTTCTTCGACGATGCCATTTTTAATGGAAATGTCGATTTTGATGGTGGGGGAAATGTTGGCCATATTACCTTATTCAAAAGCATCGGGGGAAGGAATGGGATTGTTGAACCAATCTATAGGCCCTGATGGGATAAAGTCTTTGGTTTCGATTGTGTAACTGGGGTTTTGGTTCGGAGGCATGAGGGATTCCTATGGAGAGAAGAGTGCACGGTGATGTAGTGCATCCCAGGGAGAGTCTGGGCAGTTTATCTCTTCGAGTATTTCTTCGTCGCATTGGAAATGTCAGGAATACAAGGGGTCATGAGGAGTGATCTCGGTGATAGTGTGATTGCCCCCTGATGGAGAAGCAAGGGGAGCAATTTCAGGAGATGGTGAGGGTTCACTCGACATAAACAATATATTGAAGTACTGAGGGGTACCCGTGGTGGTTGGGTGGAGAGTGTTTGTAGGGGAATGAACAGGAGAGTTGGGGGGGTTGCGGGGTAAATCCTCAGAGATGTCATTTAAGAACCATGGAGGCATTGGGAGTGCCTCGAGTTCAGGAGAAATGACATGAAGATCCTTGAGTGATGAAGTAATGTCAATTATCGCCTCTGCGGGTCGGTGAAGCAGGGCCAATTGACGTTTCCTGTATGCAAGGATCATAGGACACTGGTATGTAAAATGATCTAATGAATCATAGAGAGAGCAAGGGCATCTCATACGTTCATTGACTGAAGTGGTGACATAGCGAATGTCAGTGATATTTGACGAGGACGTAGCAGGGCGTGGGTTGTTCTGGAAGTTCTGGCACACAGCGGCCAAAGTCTGCCGAAAGCGTGGTAGTGCTGGGCAATGATGGGTGTAATGGCCATACTCTGAACATATAGCACAAGCATATTTGGTCCTCAACCCTTTACTACTGGAAGGGTTGGTGGTAGTAGTGGTACTAGTAGTAGTGACAGGTGTTGTGGGAGTTTGATTGAGGGGGATCAAATTCCATAATTTAGGTAGGGATGGGCAATTATTGGTTTGGTGGCCCTCTTTCTCACATAGTGCGCAAGGTGGTGGTATGCATGGAGGAAGTGGAGCGGTGGGCTCTTTCTTCTTTCTCCTGCCCCCAGCTGTAGCCAGGAGGTTAGTGAGTCGGGGGGTAGTGGGGGTGAGGATGGGAATCATCATGGGAAGTCTGTCCTGTGGGGGAAGGGATGGTCGAGGGACCATCTCTAGTGGGTGTAGATACCAAAAGGGGATTGCTAACACCATATTAGGTAGTGTGAGTGTAGCAGATACCTGAAAAGCTTCAATACCTGGGGGAGGGTAAAAGAAGGGAATTTGGGTGAGGGGTTGGGGGAGTGTCTCCCAGAAAGGGTTATTCCCTTGAGGGGCTGTTGATTCATGGACTGGTGAGGTCGATGAGTGTGCAGAAGGCTCCGGTGGTAGTGGTTCTGTGACCATTGAGACGTCAGGAATGACTGAAGCCTCCTGAGGAGGAATAGCATCCTACGTGTGAGTTCTGTTAGATGACATTATGCATACTTGATTAGTAGGATGAAGGAGTGGTGGTGCTCCATGGTACGTCCCTAACAAGGATGGATCTTTGAAAATCCCAGGACCCATTTCTACGAGAGGATATGCATCTTGTTTGGTGTGGATGAGAGGAAGAATGTTATCGAGGTTGGCAGATGGGTTAGGTTCATAATGTGAGACTTGGTCGATGGTCACGATCTTCCCATTGTGGGGGAACATCATTGTCTGAAAGACGGAAGATGTCACTACCTTCATAGCATACATGTATCTACGACCGAACAGGATATTATAATCGAGCGGAGCGTCAATAACTTCGATATCAATGAGGATAGTCTTGCCCCCGAGTTCAATGGGGACATTTTGGAAGAGCCCTTCAGGAGAGGATGGCCATCCGTCATAAGCTCGTAATGTGATGGCAGAGGGTATGAGTTCCAGGGAACCAAGTTTCTGCCATACTGTTTTGGACATGATGCACATAGAGGCACCTTCATCAATGATACACCGATGAACTATGATGTTCCGTATTTTCACTGGTATTTGAAAAGCAATCAAGGCGGGAAGACGAGGTTCTCCGCTATCAAGATCAAAGGTGATGAGTTGAGTATCTGCAGGGTTGACTACCCCCAAGGTGAAAAGTAAATATTTCTGCTACGTAGGACAAGTCTGGAGGACTTCCAAGACTGACATGGAAGTCAATGATTGTGCTAAGTCATCTACCAAGCTATAGTTATGAGCTGCCCTATCCTGTGGGTTGTGGACATTCCTGTGCAAGGGGATGTGAGGGATGCATAGTGGTGGTTCGGAGAAAGGGTGAGGGATCACCAACGGGGGTCCCGTCGGTGTAGGGTTTGTCTCTGGAGAGATGGGAGTAGACTTAGTGGGTGTATGATACTGACGATTACGTGTTTGCAAAAGAATTTCTTCCTCACTGGTGAGGAGAATTGTACACTCTGCTGGATTGTTGGGGTTGTGGTATTTTCCCATCTGAGGTGGGGGATTTTTTGTGTCCTGTTGGGTGTTGATCACACCTTGATGTGGAATAGGATTTTGCAGCACGGCGGGAGGGGGTTGCTGCACATATTGTTGTGGTGCCTTCTGAGGGGTAGTTTGTGCAGGAGAATGGGGAAGACTACCAGAATCTTTTAACCATTTGAAATCAGCAATCTGGGGGAAATGGTGAGTGTAATGACCAAATTCACCACAAAGGGCACAAGGGAAGATGGTTTTAACATTGTTTCGCCCTTGGCATTTGTTATTAATTCCCCCTTGGGGGTTTTGGTTCCCTTGGTTCTGATTGCCCCCAGTGGGTTGGTGTTGTGGGGGTTGATTCCCGCCTTGACCAGGGTTGTTGTTATTCCTGTTCCATCCTTTCTTCTTGGCATTGTTCGATGGATGATTTGGGTTGGTTGTATTCAACTGTTCGAAATTTTGGTATTGTTGAGCAGCATAAGGTTGAACAAAATTTACCCCCGCATGTGGATGTGGGGGAGCCATGGGTTGTGGAGGACCAGGAAATGGGAAGTATGGATTTTGTGGTGGTACCGATCCATAAGGTACATAGGAAGGCATAGTTCTTTCACTAGTATTATAAGTCGATGTTGAGGGAGTACCACTGTTTGTGGCAATAGGTGGATGTATGGGAGGTGTCGGTGGTGGTCTACTGATGGGTGGAGGCATAGCAATAGGGTATGGTTGTTGATAAGGGGGTGGGGGGTAATAAGAAGTGCCCCCATAGGCCAGTGGGTATTGAGGTGTTCCATACATTGGTGGTGGTTGGGGTTGTGGACCATGGTGTGTGGTGGCACCAATTAGTCCATCTGTTGAGTGAGACATCCCTGGTTTGTCTTGGCCAAATGGCACAAGTTTTGGAAGATCAGGAAGTACTGTGTATAAGTACCCTGACTGTGCATAGATGAGGTCATATTGCTGGGCCTTACTGATGGCTTCCTTTTCGGATTGAGGGAAGGTAGAAGCTACATCCTTTCCAAGGAGAGAAACAAGTGATCTAAGAAACCAGTTGAGACATTGTTGCTTGGTAGTTTCTGCTTTACACAAACTACGTCGCCTATGACACTCATGAATCTGGTCAGCGATGTGTGTGGCTGAGGTTTTTTTGAAATTAGACAGTAGTTCTAGACCATTGTCATGGCGGATGGGTAATTGGAAGAAGGTTAAAAATTCTTTGGCCAATGATTCAAAGGTCGTGTGGGACCCTGATTTTTCTTCGACATACCATTTGACTGATGGGCCAGTGAGTGTGCGTTGAAATAATCGTAGTCTGATGGAATCATCCATAATGCTATTGGAAGAGAACCATAGATGAAATGTCATGACATGGTTGGCAGGGTCATCCCCTGCCTTCCCTTCAAATTTTGGTATGTCTGAAGGAAGTTTTGTTGGCATTGCAGGCCATGTCGCGTCATGCAATATAGGATCATTGGTGAGTTTGGTGAGATCCGGTATGTTNAGGTTAAAAATTCTTTGGCCAATGATTCAAAGGTCGTGTGGGACCCTGATTTTTCTTCGACATACCATTTGACTGATGGGCCAGTGAGTGTGCGTTGAAATAATCGTAGTCTGATGGAATCATCCATAATGCTATTGGAAGAGCACCATAGATGAAAGGTCATGACATGGTTGGCAGGGTCATCCCCTGCCTTCCCTTCAAATTTTGGTATGTCTGAAGGAAGTTTTGTTGGCATTGCAGGCCATGTCGCGTCATGCAATATAGGATCATTGGTGAGTTTGGTGAGATCCGGTATGTTGAGAGAGGCCAAATATGGCATCTGTAGTGGGGGTGGAGGGTTAGCTCCGGCCATGGTGTGTTTTGAACCTGACCCTTGATGGGGACTAGGTGGGTTGGTTCTCCCTCCTTGAGAGGAAGTGAGTCCCCTGCTTCCATGCAAAGGAGAGCGGGTGAACGGATGACCTTGGGAAGTTGACCCAAGTAATGTAGAACCAAGAAAATTTGATCCTAAGATAGTAGAACTCATAGGAGTGTGTGAAGGAGGTCCTGATGAGTGGGCATGACCAGATACTCCCCCTAAGATAGGAGGGAGGTTGAGCAAGCGTTGTGAACGACAGGGGTTTTGTGGTTCCCCTATGATGTTAGACTAGATGTGTGAATATGTGCAACAAGTGGTGAGAGAAATATAGAAACTAGAAAGTCTTTACATTGAATGTTTACACAATATATATATCCAAATCAAACTGTAATCATATGTGCATCATACATCAAATGAGAAAGAAGCATATATATGGGTAAGTGGGTTTTGTCTGTGTGGGGGGATCAAAAGAAAGAAAATGCTTGTGTCCTAGAAGATGTAATGTCCTTCCTCTCAAATAGCATTGGACCTTCCAATAGTACTCAACAGTGGGGTCTGAAGTCACTGAAATAGAAACTAGTGAAGGATGAAATAATTGGTTATAATGAGGGGTAAAGGGGGCATATCCCGAAAGAACTGGCGATATTTCCCAATAGCCACACAAAATCCAACCAAGGTGCAATTTCATCCCACAACTGCCACTTGGGTAGATGTCCTAAAGTTGGTCACTAGGTACCTCGGTCAAAGTGCGGAATTTAGATTTTCGGCCTAAGAAATGGGTCACGGGCTGGATCCCGTCCAAGAGGTGGGTGCCTCAAGGGGGAACGCACAGAACAACCATACCTCAGCCTTCAATCCTTCACGGGTATCTCCCTGCCTTATGGTGATTGGAACACTTGACNTTCCCTATTTGACAACCTCTATGTTTTATCAATGTGAGAACCAGATAATGGGGATTTATTTGGATGTCTATCCCCGAAATCCTACCTAGACTAAAAAATTTATTTTGGCACCTCCTGTGGAGGAAAACTTAGTGAGTTTTTAGAAAGATTTTTAGATGAAGTTGTTTTGTGAGGCTGGGGGTGAAAACCAACCTCGTTTAATTAAAAATGGGAGTGGATAGTCCTATCAAGAAAAGATGGGGTATTTTCGGAATCCCTTTGGAGGAAACTTACTTGGACCTCCACGTTTCGAGAAGAAACTATGTGAATGAGAAGTGACTTTTGTGTGTGAGTGAAAGTGTGCCAATATTTAGTTAATTAAATGTCACCTTGCTGCATGTGGACTTTGATTGGTCCTTACAAGAGTTTGATTACCTAATTAGCTAGATGTCTTTGGTACAACCTTGCGTAATTCAAAATCCCTAAGAAGCTAGCATGTGGACATGTGGGTCCTTTACTATCCTTTAACTCCCTATGGTGATTTAATCTAGAAAAGATTGAAACTATCCTAGATTGAACATGTGGGCATGTATGGGCCCGTTACAAACCTTTAAACTTTCCTAGTTTTTTGATCTAAAAAAGCATAATTCCAAACACTATCCTACCTTTGTAGCATGTGGTCATGTATGGGCCCGTTCCAATTTTAAGATATGTTTGAAAAATAAAACTAAGAGGGGTCCCAAGAAGGGTCATTGTCCTCTCCTAAAGGTTTTAAACTTTGTTTAAGGGAGACGAAATTGTTTTACAATCGTTTTCTGATTCTCAAGATCGCTTGGAGGCGCGAGAGAAGAGCATACTCAACGATTGTTACTTCAATTCCTAGTCCCAATGTAGGTTTATATGTGTTTAAAATTGATTTCCAACTTAGATTATTAGTCAAAACAATCCATCCAAGTGGCAAAAAGTAAAGAAGGGAAATTGATTTTTATCCTCCTAAGTGCCTATGTGTGTTAGACTAACCCCTTTATATGATGAGGGGACTAAGTGTGGTACGGTGTTTAGAGCATGCTTAACATCATTTTTAAAAATGCCAAAGACCTTCCCCACATCCCAACAACTTACAATGTGAAATTTTACTCAAATGCGCAGCCCCTAGTGCAGACAGAGGCGCACAGAGCGCAGGCGCGCGAACAGAGTTGAGACAGAAAGTGCATGCGCGCAGAGAAAAGTTGTTGTTTAAGAGCATGCATGCATGATGCACGTCTATGGGGTGGAATACCCGCTCACCTATAAAAAACGGACGAGAAATAAAATCCGGATGGATTTCTCTCAATTCTCCCTTGAACTGGGTGGTTGGCAGATCGGTCTAGGCCGGTTTGTGCACCTGCAAGTTAAACAAACTAAAAGAAGAGAAAAATAAACCCAAATGAGGTAGGAATTTGATACCTTTCCCCAGTGGAGTCGAAAATCTGTTTGCACCCTTTTCATCACCTTGGTGAGAAAATAAGAGGTGCTTACATGCCCAGTTGGGTCTTGCTGAGCATGACAGTTGTAGACGAAAAAGTTAGAGAAAGAAAAACAAAACTATAAGCAAGAATTAAACAAATAAAAACTAAAATTATGAGCATATGGATATAGAGATAACAAACACAAAAAGACCAATATCACCAATGTTTTTAGGCTGATCTATTGATGAAATCAAAGCACAATGAAGAAAGGGGACTATGAGTCCCTTATTCCTCCAAAGGAAGGCTCTTGGACCCTCACAAACTTGCTCTCCTTACAACAAGAAAAATGAAAATGATGATGAAAAAACTCCTTTGTAAATCCACTCAATGGAGAGGTGGATTTCTCAATGAAATGGTGCCAAAGTGATCTTGTCAAGGATGGAGTCCTTAAAACAATATAGGCAGCATAACATTGCATGAAATTCGTTCAGAAAATGAGGTTTCTTCATGGATTTTTATAGCATTGCATTGGGTTATTGTGTAACTCCTTTGTAGTGTGAAAAGAGGCCATTTAGGGCATTATTAGGTCTTTGACCATCCCACCATTCGGATTTAGCTCAAATTTGAGAGTCAAATCGACTTGGGAGCTTATCCATAAGTGGTTGGGAGGCTGACCAATTCAATAAATGCGTCGTTTAGCAGGTGCGCGGGTTTTTGCGCCAACAGTCGTGCATCATGCGCATATGCATGCGTGGTACGTTTCTGTCCCGCCCATGTGCGCGCGCACCTAACTTCTATAAAGCACTCTTCAATTTTTCACTACTTTGTATAGTTTTTGACCTTTTTTGAATGTTGTAAGGTTATTTCAGGGCCATGAATGACTTCATTGTTGTTTGACGATACTGAGTTCTTGTCACCATGTGCGAACAAAATTTCAGTGATAACAGTTGTATCTACATGTGCGTTTTCCTTCATGTCCAAATACCTTCATCAATATTGTGGTCCAAAACCCATGACTAGGGTTGACATCAATGAAAACAACCAATCTTCCAACAACAACAACACCAACAACAATGACAACAACAACCACAACCAAAACCACAACCACAACAACCCTATATGATACTTTCATATCTATATTTATACATTTCGGGCTCTTCATCCACTTACAGAATATTACCAAAACCCTGACCCTTCTTATGCTAGGTTTTTCTCCCATGTGCGTGTTGTTCTTCGTCTAGCTGTCGCTTCCCTCTGTGCACGCTTTCTTACATTCGTGCATGCTGATCTTTTGTCATTTTTCACTTCAGTTTCCTACACGCTTTCTTTCCCATGATCATCCTTCTTTCCACTTCGGCCTGGTGCCAATAGTCCCCCAACACTAATATGTGACTCATCCCGAGTCACCTAATTGTGTTGTGCTTCCTCGATCTCTCTAGTGATCATCTGGAACTTCTCCTGCAATTCTATTGCTTTTGTCAGTGCCTGCACAATTTTATCCTTGATAATATCGACTATTTGCATTGCTAATTCTTCACTTATCAATCCCGCGCATTCTAGCTGAGTCCATGCTAACTATGTTCTAGCTTATTTTGCCTACTCCAGTACTGCTTCTATTCATTCCTACAACGGTTCTATTTGAGCCTGATGCTTCTATTTCCATGTTTGTGCCGTGAGAAGTTCTACCTGTAACTTCTAACTCTTGTGTCCCCTTGACTTGTTCTGGGATTGGGATGGTTTTTTGTTGCTGCTTGAATTCTTGGATCATTGCATTGATCCGTTCCACCTCCTTGTCCCATTGTTGGACCTGTGGGTCCTCTTCCAACTTTGTCCAGAGTTGCACTACTTTATCCAACAAGTTGGCTATTGTGTTGACCTATTTTTCCATCTCCTTTAGTTGCACTGTTTCTTCTTGCTTCCTCTGCTCCTTTACTGTTGGTGGAGTGGTTGGTCTACTCTGTCCACAGAGAGTCTTGATCTCCTTCTAATACTAATCAATTTCCTATGCACTCTGATCGATATTTTCTGTCGTTGGGAGTTCACTTCCTTGCTCAGTAGTTGGAAGTTTCCAAAAAATGTCTTCCACTCTGCGTTCCAACTCATTCTTGCATTCCTTTTCCTCCCGCATTTCATATTTGGCCTGCATGAAAACTGTTTCAAGTGTTTCCTTATTCTTTGTTTCTTGTTGTAGCTCGACCACATTTTGATGTGATCGAGATTGTATCTCATGGTCGACACTAACCTGCAATTGGTATAAGGCCTTTGTTGGCATCAGTGTTAGGACCAATTGGATCTAATCCAAATCATTTAGTGGTGTATTTCCCACAGTCTCATCCATTCGTAGCATGCTCGAATTTATGTAAACCATGGAATCTGATTTTGGAAGAACTGAATCGCGTTCTCCTACCTCCATTCTTTCTGTGGTCCGTGCGCTCGGTGGCTTTATGCCTCTGTTGCTACTTGTAATCTGGGCTTCGCTGAATTTCTTCAAGAGTTTCCCCATTTCTTCCATCTCCTTCTGCAGTTTATCCCTTTGGTGCATTGCATGATCAAAGTCCTCTACGAGACAATCCTAGACCATTATGGAAATCATCTCGCCATTGTCCTCTGTGATTATGTATTTTGGTGGTGATCGTTGTGCCTTTGATTTCTTGCACACACCTATTTCCTGTACCACTGGTCTCTTAATTCCCCCTGGTTCTTATGTGATGGGGTTCGTCACAGTTTAATATGCTCCTTTAGCCAGGTCTTGTTGTTCATTGGTTGGCTGAGTGGTTTTTGTTCTCCCCTTTTGGGTCCTTGGCTTCTCTAAGCTACCCTCTTTCTGAGTCGACTTGATTTGGCTCGTTCTTGGTTTCTTGGGTACTGGGACTTGTGGAGGTTGTGTTTCCGACTATGGAGCCCCTCCCTCTATTGTTTGTCCCAATACTACTCTGGGTATGGTTGGGATCTTCCATTCATTCGGCCACTCATGGATGATCATGTCGATGTCTCCCTCAGTGATGCAATAGAATATCTGTATCCACTATTTATGTGGGTCCTGTCTTGGTTATATCCACATGGCTTGTTGTCTATCCCAAAAATTGGTAATGCCCCCGAATTGCATGACGGCCTCTAGTGTTATCCTCCATGCTCATTTGATTGCTTCCTACATTTCCTATAGGTAAGATTCAAATATAATTCCATTTTCCCTCTTATTCTTGTCTAGTGGTGTGGATTTTAGGACACGATATCTCGCTCCTCCTGGATCTGGTGTGGTACAGAATATGACGTGGTCCAGTTCTTTCCATCCCATGAAAGTGATGAGAGTAAGTAGCCAGGAGTAGTGAATTTTCATACCTTCTTATTGCGTGTCTTTATAGTTGATTTGGAACAAGTTTGACAGATATGGCGCTCAGCTCATGAAGGTGCCTTCTACTCACTAAGCTGCAATTGCGATAACTCCTGTCAATACTTCATATTTACGGCATTTTCTTAGATGTTTGCATGCTAAGATCTTTTGTCCTAGTTGTTTCACGGCATCATTAATTTGCTTGATTATAATGTCGCTTGTTCCCTTGTCGGTACCATATTTCTTCTTCATTTCTTCTTCCAATGCTTGTTCCTTGGACTTGTCGTCTAGTATCAGTGTGGGATCCATACCTCGGATGGGTAGTCCTATAATTTGCGTAATAAGTTCAATAGTTATGGGGATGGGTTTGTCCAGCCATACATCCCCTCCATGCATAACTGCTAACAATTGTTTGATGCATGACGATACATATTGGCCCCTGCCAAAGTGCGGTATCTTCAGCAATCCTAGGATTTTGATTCTATCCAATCTGGTTGACCACTTGCGTGGCTTAGCGATAGTTCCTATGAGAGGGTTCACGGCTATTATCTCTGAGAAGAATTGCGGTGCAAGATCTGGATATTCGCTTTCATCCGCTACGTCATGGTTGGAAAACTTGAGCTTCTCGACATGACTCAATAGCTATGATTCCACTTGTATGCCTTCTGGTGTGTGGGGTAACACAATATTTGCAGTTTGTTTCTTTCGAGGTGAGATCGGTATCTGAATCATGTCTTCCGACTGTGTTGTCTGGTTCGAAGTTCCAGCAGCTTCTGGTTACTCCTTCGCCATCCATTCTTCCCAATATTTTCCCATTTCACCAATCGTCTCGTCCGAAAAAGAAAATTTTGGGATGGGTATTTGTGGAACATCTGGTTGGAGCTCTACTTCTAGGTTCTCTGTGCTTTAGTTTATTTCCATGGATTCTTCAGCGTTTTCTAGCTATCCTTCCTGATGAGTTCCTACTGCTTGATTCTGAAGCTATTGCGTTGCTGCCGGTGTATCCTCTTTCATGGTTTCCACTTGGGGCTGCAGGATCTCTCCCTAGATCGATGTTGATTCGACTATAATATCCTTCGGCGACGGGATTTCATCAATATCAATGATCTCCGGTGGCTGCTTCTCGTTTTCTTCTCGTGTTCCTCGCGACCTAGTTTGAACCCTAGTTAGTCTGAGTATCTGGTATGGTTCTAAGAGCTTTGGTGGTTCCATACTAGTGTCAGTCAGATGTTTGTTTGGTTCAAATATCTCGGATAAGCTCTGTGATCTTGCTATGTGCATTAGGGCTTCTATTTATGTTTCTTTGTTCTTCTTTTGTGAATAGACTAACTTTTTTTGTGCTCATGTGTTGTATGGGTGTGCGATGAAGCTTGTTGAGGGCACCTCCTACCTTGTGTGATTAATGCACCATAAGTGTGGGTTCAATGTGTTATCACTGAAATTTCGTCCACAAATGGTTACAAGAATTCAGCATCATCAAACAGTTATGAAGTCATCCATGGACCTGAATTAACACAAAAGAATTCATAAAGGGTCAAAAAACTATAAAAACTAGTAAAAAATTGAAGGGCGTTATGAAGACACTGGGCGCACGCGCACATGAACGAAACATAAATGCAATATTCACGCACATGTGCATGATGCGCGACTGTTGTCGCAAAAAGGCGTGCACCTGATAAACAACGCATTTATGAGAGTAGTCGGCCTCCCACCCACTTCTGGTTCAGCTTCCAATCTGATTTGACACTCAAATGTGGACTGGATTCGACTGGATGGTTGGTCAAAGACCTAGAAATGCCCTAATTAGCCTCTTTACACACTACAAACTAGTTGAACAATAGCTCAAAGGAATGCTATCAAAAGGCCATGGATACACTT
>JASDQU010816335.1:13769-24733 GCA_032191745.1 Picea mariana
ACTCGTACTTGGTGATATTTTGATTTCAAATCCAACTTAGTGAAGTACTTGGCATGTTGCAACTATTCCAAATTATCATCTATCCTTGGTAGAGACTATCGATTCTTTAGTGTAATCTTGTTCAATGACCAGTAATAGATACACATTATCCAAGTCTCATCCTTCTTGGGTAAAATTACAATGGGTAACCCACAAGTTGAGATACTTGGTCGAATCATACCCTTCTCCAACAACTTCTACAACTGCTTCTTCACTTCATTCAATTCTAGAATAGACTGCATATACAACCCAATATTATGCAATGGGTAGTCTGGAAATAAATGTATTTTTTGCTCCACATCCCTCTTACGTGGTATCCCTTTAGGATATTTGAACACTCCTTTGTATTTCTGTAGAAACTCCTCCAAGTGGTGTTTTTGTTTTTTAGTACACCCTTCCAGGGATGCCTTTACTCTCATCGACGAATCATCAAATTTATTTTCTCTTAAGAAAAGAAAAACATATTTCTTACTAGAAATAATTAACTTCTTATCTTGGATGGCACTTACCAATCAGATATTTGACTTTCCTTTATTTGTGTTAATGATGTAGGATTTCCCATCCTTGATCAGTCAGTATTGGTTGGCTCTCTGCATTAATATTGCATCCCTCATATACATGTAGGGGATTCCAAACACTACTCCACATACATCAAGGGGTACTACATCCAATTCCACTTCATCAATAAAATCAACACTTACAACAAATTTAATCTTACCCTATTTCGTTACCTTTCTCTCAGCATCCTTGTTTACCCAACCCAATGGATAAGGGCTAGGATGATTATAAACCTCCAATCCTAGCTTGTTGACAAGATCCACTTCTATGATATTATCCTATGAACCAGAGTCAAACATGGAATCTATCTTGGTATTCTTTACCTAAATTGATGCAGGAGCATCACCAACTCATCAAGCGAGCCAGCGTGGAAGGCAAAAGACAACTAGACACACACGCCAGCATAAATTTTGAAAATCCCCTTAGATTGTTGCACCATCTTAAATGAAGCCATTAAGATAAGACACACTTGTAAATATAGATGGACCTTGAGCCATACGCTCTCGTCCTTAGTAGACAGATGACATTTAATATAGTTAATGTAAGATAGATAGAATTTAATTCTAGACTAGACAGTTGTAGAGCGCAAGAGGGAAACAGGATATAGACACCCTCATTGTGCATTTGTAACATTATTATTGAAATCAGAAGAAGAAGAAGAGCAAGAGCATGCAGAGAGCTATGTAAAGAACACCCATGTACAGACATTTGAATTAATATAAGGAGTTGGTTCAAATTCATGGTTTTGAGTTTGTTCTCTGTGTATTGATGTTATGCTCATTTGATGTTTGCTTCCTGTTATACATTTTCTTGGATATGATATGTATATGATTTCATGTTTGAATTTAAGTCTGAAAGGGTGATGGAATGAGTTTCAATTGTTTCTCTATTTGAGTCAGAGAGTTCCTACAAGGAGTGCAATTGAAGTGTCCGCAAGGAGTGCGTTGACAGGGGGTTCAGATAGAGATAGCTTTTGTTCTCATTCATCCCAAGGGTGCAGTTGGGCATAGGAGTCGTGAAAGGAGTGCGCAGGCCGAGTAAAGTTCAGGGTTGCGAACCTGAGTGAATTGTTGAGAGACTGCTGCTACAGGCATGCGCAGAGTTGAAGACTTCAACACTTAGACGTGGTTGAAGGTCTACCGCAAGGAGTGCGTGCAAGGTTCTCTGAAAGATTCAGAGTTGAAGAAATCTCAGGAGGTATAGGACCTTTGAGTAATTGTTAAGAGAAACACAGGGAGTTTGTGAGTGAAGATTAAGAAGGCATCATAAGTTTGCACTGTAGGTGGACGATTTCCATGGAGGAACACATAGTTGTTTTGCAGGTTTCATCAGAAAGGTAGATGGTCGGTATTCTCCGAGGAGAATTCGTGACATTCCGTGAGCCGTTAGATCTCGTAGAGGTGCAGGGGAGATACAACATCATATTCTCTAGAGGCTTAAATCTTAGGAGGGGCAGAACCGTTGATCAGGGCCACGAGGACCGTTGGATCTACACGTATATCTTGTATCAGGATTTCGTAGATCGAAACTCCAAATTATTTCCACAGGAACCCCGATATCGCGATACGCGATATCCCGACAGTTGAAGGAGAGTGTATGGGCCACAGTGGAGTCGACGAGTGGAGGGCAGGTGGCACAAGCTATTGGGGTTTTGTGGCGAGAAGTACTGGTACAATAGCATCAGGATTCACGAAATCGTGAACCCCGAATTCCTGAGAGAGGTGACAGGACATCGAAAGGACAACTCGCACGCGTGTCAGGTAATCGGCATATCGGGAGTCGGGAGTCGGTAAAACGAAGTGTTCGATATCGCGAGTAGAAAAATTGCAATAGGAGAAGTCTCGACAGGAAAGGGAAAGGTCAGCGTTGGCTGAGGTGTCGGGTCTCGACGATCCGAGAGTACAGTGTTCGATCATTGACCTCACGAAATCGCGAAGTCTGATCCTCTGAGTGAGTAGAGAGGGGATCGTACGAAAGTTCTGTGGGTGCAGATTTCCTGATAGGGAAATAGAAGAATATTTGAGTTCTTTGGGCCATGAGAAAAGAAGATCCTATGAGCGGGCATGCCTGCGGGTGCGTGTTGCGTCAGTTGGTATCAGAGCATAGAAAGGTTCTTTGCTTTCTGTAGCAAAGAAGAGGAGAATTCACCATGCCGCCCAAAAGAAGGGATGCGCAATCACCTGATCCAGAGGATAGGGAAATGCCACGAAGAAGAGGCAGGCAGATCGCAGATCCAGCCATAGAGAGACAAATGCGTGATCTCCGAGCAAGACTCAAAGACATGGAGACAGCGCAAAGACACACAGCCAGTGCAGGGGATCTGAGTAATTCCGAAAGTGAAGTTGAGGCTGAACGTGAAGAAGAAGTTGTAGTCAAAGATGCATCAAACAAGCATTTGATCAAAGCTATTGCAAGGATGGGTGCAAGAGAAAAGATGGGCATTCCAGTTTATGAGGGAAACTTGGATGGAGAGGAGATTCTAGACTGGATTAGAGCTCTAGACACCTACTTTGACTATGAAGATGTCGAAAAAGACAAGAAAGTCAAGCATGCTGTCACATGATTGAAAGGACATGCAACATTATGGTGGGATGAACTACAAGTTGACAGATGCTGCAAAGGCAAGCAGAAGATCAAGAGCTGGGATAGGATGATCGCGAAGATGAAGGAGAAATTCATCCCTAGGGACTATCAAAATACTTTGTTCAGGAGAATGCAGAACCTGAGACATAAGCTTATGACAGTAAAAGAATACACCGAGGAATTCTATAAACTGAACATCAGGGCAGGTCATCAGAAGAGCGATGATGAGAAAGTAGCTAGATATATGAATGGCCTGAGATATGATATCCAGGATGAGATGATCATGGTAACCATCCGAATGGTGGAAGATGCTTATCAAATGGCTCTGAAAGTAGAGGAAAAGCTGAGCCGAAAACAGAGTTAGAGGGGCAGAGGCCAAAGTTAGCCAAGAGGCAAGTCAGTTGCCTAGGAAAGAAACCAGAAGCCCAAAGATGACTGGAAGAAACCTCAGTGTAAAGTTGAGAGAGGTGGAACCTCACAAAGAGGGCCATATGTTGAACAAAGAGGACAACATACTGAGCAGAGAGGAGATTATGCTGACAAAAACACTTTTCCTCGTACCAGAGGTAGAGGAAGAGGAAGAGGTGGAGTCATCACATGCTTCATGTGTGGGAAAAATGGACACAAGTCTTACAAGTGTCCAGATAAAAAGAAGGACATTGCAGAAGCTCACATCACCAAGGCACAGAGGCGGGATGTTGAGGCAGAAGACGTTGAAGGCAAAATATTGTTGATGATGCAAAAAGTGCTTTTGACACCCGAGAAGGAGGTGGAAAGTTTAGTCCAAAGGACCAGACTTTTCAGGACTGCTTGCAAGACCAAGGACATGGTGTGCAAATTCATTGTAGATAGTGGTAGCACGGATAATCTCGTTTCAACAGAGATGGTAGAAAAGCTGGAGCTTGAGATGATTGATCATCCAAGCAAATATAGAGTTTCGTGGCTACATAAAGGACACCAGGTAACTATCACTAAACAATGCTTGGTTGAATTCAAGATAGGTGGATATAATGATAAGATTTTATGTGATGTCATTCCTATGGATGTTTGTCATCTATTGTTGGGTAGACCATGGCAATATGACATGAATGTGATTCATGATGGGAGAATGAACACATATACCCTAAAAAAGAATGAGAGGACACACATGTTGCTTCCGATAAAGGATAAGGAGGTGAAGCCGGAGGTAAGCAACACAGTACTTCTCATGAGTGGGAAGGAACTTCTTATAGAGGTTAAGAAGAAGGAGGATCCACAGTTTATAGTGGTCAGGAAGCCTAGGATTGTTCTGATTAGCACAAGAGTGGATGATTTACCAGAAGAAGTTCAGGAACTACTGGAAGAGTTCGCTAACATCATAGTGGACGAACTACCTCGTTCATTGCCACCGATAAGAAGTGTGAGTCATCATATTGACCTCATACCAGGAGCTAGTTTGCCAAACAAAGCCGCGTATAGGTTGACGCCGCAGGAGAATGAAGAAGTCAAAAGGCAGGTCCAGGAATTGTTGGACAAGGGATTAGTCAAGGAACGCTTGAGTCCGTGTGTTGTTCCAACAGTACTCAGTCCAAAGAAAGAAGAAGGATGGAGGATGTGTACTAACTTGAGGGTGATCAACAAGATAACCATCAGGTACAAATTTCCATTACCGAGGATGGATGATCTGATGGATTTCTTGAGCGAAGAAAAGTACTTTTCAAAGATTGATTTGAAAAGCGGATATCACCAGATTCACATGAGAGAAGGTGATGAATGGATGATGGCATTCAAAGAAAATGAAGGGTTGTATGAATGGCTTGTTATGCCATTTGTCTTAACAAATGCGCCAAGTACCTTTATGCGATTGATGAACAAATTCCTGAGGGAGTTCATCGGGAAATTTGTCATTGTGTATTTGGATGACATACTGGTTTATAGTAAATCAGTGGGTGAGCATCTGAAGCATTTGGCTACAGTGATGCAAAGACTACAACAGGAGAAGCTGTTGATAAACATGAAGAAGTCCTCATTCATGAAGACATAGCTCATTTATTTGAGGTTTGTTATTTCAACAAATGAGTTGAGGATGGATCCAGATAAGGTGGAGGTAATCAAGAATTGGCCATCATCGAGGAACATATTTGAGGTGAGAAGTTTTCACGGATTGGCTAGTTTCTACCAAAAATTCATCAAGAATTTCAATGGAATCAACACAGCGATGATGGACACAGTGAAGAAAAGACACAAGTCTTTTCACTGGATTGAAGAGGCCGAGAAGAGCTTCAAATTGTTGAAGAGGAAGATTATGGAACAACCAGTTTTGGTGTTGTCGGATTTCCAGAAGACATTTCAGGTGAAATGCGATACAAGTGGGTTTGGAATAGGGGTAGTCTTGAGTCAAGAAGACAGGCCGATCGCGTATTTCAGCAAGAAGCTAAATGAGGAAAAATTGAAGTACTCCATGTATGATAAAGAATTCTATGCTATCATACAGGCATTGAAGAAATGGAGGCATTACTTGATACCCAGAGAGTTTGTTTTATACAGTGACAATCATGCACTGCAGTTTGTGACTCAACTGGAGAATTTGAATCAGAAACATGTTAAATGGGTTGAGTATATGCAGAATTTCACATTTGTGATTAAGCATATTTTTGGTACTGCTAACAAAGTTGTTGATGCTTTGAGCAGGAAGTGTTTTCTGTTGCAGGAGTTCCGAGTCAAGATGTTAGGTTTTGATGATCTCAGGGACATGTACGTAGATGATCCAGATTTTAGGGAAGCGTATGGAGTAGCTGAGAACCCAATTCTCAGAGATAGAAGCCCATGGATAGAGTATATGATCCAAGAAGGATTGTTGTTTAAGGGAAATCAACTGTGTATTCCGAATTGCTCCATGAGGGAGAACTTGCTGAAGGAAAAACACAGTGGAGGATTGGCAGAACATTTCAGTCATGAAAAGACATTTGCAAAGCTGAGCGAATCATACTTTTGGCCAGGGATGCGATCAGAGGTCAAGAGATTTGTAGACAGATGCAGAATTTTCCAGCATTTGAAGGGAAGAAAGCAGAATGCGGGATTTTATCAACCATTGCCCATACCAGAGAGGTCGTGGGATGCGATAAGCATGGATTTTGTATTGGGGTTGCCAAGAACATAAAGAGGTGTTGATTTAATATTTGTGGTGGTGGATAGATTTTCCAATATGGCACACTTTATTCCATGTCAGAAGACTAGTGATGCGACTCACATCGCGAACCTGTTTTTCAAAGAGGTCATTCGACTTCATGGGTTGCCAAGGAGTATAGTTTCGGACAGAGATACAAAATTCATAGGGAATTTTGGAGGACCTTATGGAAGAAGCTGGGAACTAACTTGGCATTTAGTTCAGCTTATCATCCTCAGACGGATGAACAGACAGAAGTGGTGAACAAAAGTCTGGGAGATTTGTTGAGAAGCTTGGTGATAGAGCACCACAGCAGTTGGGACAATATATTGTCGCAGGCAGAGTTTGCGTATAACGACTCAGTGAATCGGAGCACAGGTCAGAGTCCATTTCAGGTTGTCTATGGGATGCAGCTGAGAGGAATTTTTGAACTGAGGGATTCATAAGAGACTGCGACTAGGAGCGCTAGTGCAGAAGAATTCGCTGAAGCGATGAAGGAACTTCACAACCAGGTGAAGGAGCGATTGCAGAATTCAAGACAGGAGTATAAGCACAGAGCTGATCAGCATAGATGACAACTTTAGTTCGAGGTTGGTGATTTGGTTCTAGCACACTTGAGAAAAGAAAGGTTCCCGAGAGGAACATACAATAAGATGAAGATGAAGAAAATTGGGCCATGCAAGGTCTTGAGAAAATTTGGGACAAATGCTTATGAGATTGAATTACCCGATGGGATCGGAATTTATTTGATATCCAATGTATCAGATTTGTACCCCTACTGAACTAAGGGAACAAGGACTGGAGATGAGAAGCCAGTGATCCAGTGGAGAAAGTAGATGCCAGTTGCAGAGAAGCCACAAATGGAATGCATATTGGATAAAAGAATTGGCAAAAGGACTAGGCGAAAGTAATACTTTGAATATCTGGTCAAGTGGAAGAACCATCCAGTTGAAGATGCCAGCTGGGAGAATGAAGCAGAGATTTTGAAGCATGGACAGATCATGCAGGAGCTCATGGACACGAGCCCATGAAATTTTTCAAGCGAGGGAGTATGATGCAGGAGCATCGCCAACTCATCAAGTGAGCCAGCGCGGAAGGCAAAAGACAGCTGGACACACAAATTTTGAAAATCCCCTTAGATTGTTGCGCCATCTTAAATGAAGCCATTAATATAAGACACACTTGTAAATATAGATGGACCTTGAGCCATACGTCTCCTCCTTAGTAGATAGACGAAATTTAATATAGTTAATGTAAGGTAGATAGAATTTAATTCTAGACTAGACAGTTGTAGAGCGCAAGAGGGAAATGAGATATAGACACCCTCATTGTGCATTTGTAACATTACTATTGAAATCAGAAGAGGAAGAAGAGAAAGAGCATGCAGAGAGTTGTGTAAAGAACACCCATATATAGAAATTTGAATTAATATAAGGAGTTGGATCAAATTCATGGTTTTGTGTCTGTTCTCTGTGTATTGATGTTATGCTCATTTGATGTTTGCTTCCTGTTATACATTTTCTTGGATATGCTATGTATATGATTTCATGTTTGAATTTAAGTCTGAAAGGGTGATGGAATGAGTTTCAATTGTTTCTCTATTTGAGTCAGAGAGTTCCTACAAGGAGTGCAGTCGAAGTGTCCGCAAGGAGTGCATTGACAGGGGGTTCAGATAGAGATAGCTTTTGTTCTCATTCATCCCAAGGGTGCAGTTGGGCACATGAGCCGTGCAAGGAGTGCGCAGGCTGAGTAAAGTTCAGGGTTGCGAACCTGAGTGAATTGTTGAGAGACTGCTGCTGCAGGCATGCGCAGAGTCAAAGACTTCAACACTTAGACATGGTTGAAGGTCTACCGCAAGGAGTGCATGCAAGGTTCTCTGAAAGATTCAGAGTTGAAGAAAGCTCAGGAGGTATAGGATCTTTGAGTAATCATTAAGAGAAACATAGGGAGTTTGTTCATGAATATTAAGCAGGCATCATAAGTTTGCATTGCAGGTGGACGAGTTCCATGGAGGAACACATAGTTGTTTCGCAGGTTTCATCAGAAAGGTAGACCGTCGGTATTCTCCAAGGAGAATTCACGACATTCCGTGAGCCGTTAGATCTCGCAGAGGTGCGGGGGAGATACGACGTCATATTCTCTAGAGGATTAAATCTCAGGAGGGGTAGAACCATTGATCAGGGCCATGAGGACCGTTGGATCTACACGTATATCGTGTATTGGGATTTCGTAGATCGAAACTCCAAATTATTGCCACAGGAACCGCGATATCGCGATATGCGATATCCCAACAGTTGAAGGAGAGTGTGTGGTCCACATTGGAGTCAGTGAGTGGAGGACAGGTGGTACAAGATATCGGGGTTTCATGGCGAGAAGTCCTGGTAAAATAGCATCAGGATTCGCGAAATCGCGAACCCCAAATTCCCGAGAGAGGTGACAGGACATTGAAAGGAAAACTCGCACGCGTGTCGGGTAATCGGCATATCAGGAGTTGGGAGTCGGTAAAACGAAGTGTTCGATATCACAAGTAGTGAAATCGTGATAGGATAAGTCCTGACAGGAAAGGGAAAAGTTAGCGTTGACTGAGGTGTCGGGTCTCGACGATCCGAGAGTACAACGTTCGATCATTGACCTCACAAAATCGTGAAGTCCGATCCTCCAAGTGAGCAGAGAGGGGATCACACGAAAGTTCTGTGGGTGTAGATTTCCCGATAGGGAAATAGAAGAATATTTGAGTTCTTCGGGCTGTGAGAAAAGAAGATCCTGTGAGCGGGCGTGCCTGCGGGTGCATGCTGCATCATAAATATTGATGTGGAAGAGCTTGGTCATGTCCTTCTCTTCCTAATGATGAAGGCTACTCATAGTCACATCCTTATACATATATGTTTAGACAATATTTTCATCCACATCTAAGCTAGTCTCAATATGATTGCTCGAATCTATGGCTAGAAGGTTCTTTTTTGTTTTTTCTTCTTGCCGTTCTTTGGTTCAACTCTAGATGTAGTTTCCATCATTTTTCCTTGGTGTGGCCATCAATGTTGCAATAATTGCAATGGTTGTTGGTATATTTATACTAATGTGTAGTGTCTTATATATTCTTATCTTCTCCCCCTTTCCTCTTCTTCTTCCCCTCCTTGGATGCTTCCCGATGCTCTTTCTACTTCGAACCACTTGGTCACCCCTTCTTTTGGCCTATGTTTTGCATGAATTTTTCTTGTACACATGCATCATACATTGTCGTTGGCTTAAAGAGAATCACTTACTTTCATAAATGACTATGTAAACCCCCCAGATACTTGAGGAGTACATCTTGGTTCTTGGGAGATATACCTAGAATGATGGCCATATTTATGAACTCGGTGGTTTACTCCTATACACTATGCCCCTGCCTCTGCCTAAAGTAGTGCCATAGCATCCATTGGTCCTCTAAATACCCAATAGGGTAGAATTGGGAGTTGATGAGGGATTTGAAGTCCTCCCACCTAGTTATTGGGGGTTCTCTCTCTAGCCCAAGTGTTTTCGTGTGTCTTTCCCACCAGGTTAAAGCATGGCTCTCTAACTTCAATCTAGAAAATGAAATTTCTTGCCCTTCATCTATATGGTGAATGATAAAATAAAATACTGGTTGTTGCAACCAATGATTCATTTTTAATGCATTGATCTAACGTTAGTATGGATTTATGTCCACTTTCACTTCCATCTGGAATAGGGACTGTGAAGGGTTCATGGCACTCAAACTCAAATTCTCTTTCTCAAATTATTTCTACAACTCATTTCATGAGTCTTCATAATATTTAAATTTCCCCTCTGATATGTACTCTAAGTTAGAGCCTCTATCATCTCCAAATGGTCCAAGCTTGCTTTCTAGAGCCACCATGAGGAGGTTCATATTGTGACTAATGTCAACAACTTGTGCTTCCAATCGCTCAAATTTGTCTTCTACTAGATATTGAAAGTTATTATGAACAAACACATCTACCATGGATAGGGTTTTTTCAACTTCTCTTTGAGTGGATTCCTCGATCCTAAAAATTCTCACAAATACCCAAAATAAATCCCTTCTCTAATACCAATATGATTTGTAAACTAAAGTAGATATTCCACTAGAATAGTTCATCAAAACAAATCTAATAAAATATTGAAATTTTTATTATTAAGGTTATTTTTCCTTTAGATCTCTACAATCTTCAGTTACCGTTTTTCTCCTTATGCATGAAATAGATAAAATTTGGAAAATAGAGAATAGTGAAATACAATCACACCATCCACAAATAAGCACAAGATA
This sequence comes from Picea mariana, assembly GCA_032191745.1. Lineage (NCBI taxonomy): Eukaryota > Viridiplantae > Streptophyta > Pinopsida > Pinales > Pinaceae > Picea > Picea mariana. The sequence continues at coordinate 24,380 of JASDQU010816335.1, forward strand.
TGACTTGGGAAAACCAATACATGAGAAAACCTAGCTAGAAGGTGAGGTTGTTCTACTCTCTTTTATCTAGTATAAAAATTTTGCAAGTATAAAGAAAGACACACTCTCTAAGAATTTTCATTTGACATGTGGCCTATATGGATGCTACATAATCTTTCCTCCTCTTTCAGGCTCACAAAATACCACTCTCAAATGTTCTTCTCAGCTATGGAAAAAGATACAATGCAAAAGAATGGAACCCCTTCTCCTCCTAGTGGCTCGGTATTTAACATATCCTTATAGCCATCTACAGGTAGAATTTTAACTTCCTCAAACCTAAATTATGATAGGGTTTTGGACCTTCTATAATATTCT